>JAQGAO010002204.1:0-20540 GCA_034697705.1 Ommatoiulus sabulosus | reverse complement strand
TTCTGTAAAGTTTTATTCTTTCGACATTGCATTAAATAAGTTTTCCTGCAATATTGGATTCGACATTAATTCCTAAAGGCTGTAGCCCTGTGGAGCACTGACGAGCAGGCTTTATAGAAATTGTTTGTGGAAATTTTTTAACATGATGTACTAGTAACAGTACTAAATTAAAAGGCGCGTGTACGTGTATTTTTGGGCTTATTTCTAGGCATAAATCATTTACATTATTGAATTTACAGCGATATCGAAGTATTTGTTTAATTGAAGGATTACAAAGAAATTTTGTGCTCGGATGCATCCTTTTCTCTTTCTGTCGATGTCATTACGTCCGTCCGACTAAGTTTTAATTAATTCTCACCAATGACGTCATAGAGCATCTCTGGGGCGTGTGATCAGATTATTTCTGCTTACGAGATTCGCTTTTCCCTACTGAGTTTCATCCTTTTAAATTGGATAAGCTGGATTCGAGCAAAGCATGCTTCAACGTATTGGCTAAACTGCGATTCTGCATTTTGTACAATTGGTTTTCATGCTCAGTGAGAAAAATAAGCCCAATGAGCGAGATACTGGTTTGTTAAAAAATGCATCTGTGACATCATGACAATTGGTAAAAGATGAAAATATCTCATAAATATTTCATTGATCTAAATAATATTGGAAATATGAGTTTGTTGTAGTTATTGTTACTCAGATATAGTTCAAATTGTATTTATAATTAAAAATATATATTTTGAATCTTTTTAGAAACACTACTCTGACCAATGGGTTGGTCATTTGGCCAGAACAAAAATTCCCAAGACCTACATGAGAAATAGTAATGGTGCGACATTAATGACAAGTCTATCATCCACGTGTTAATCCATGGCAAGGTAAATCCTTGCTGTCTGACCAACGGGTTGATCACTTCTCCACAAAAAGTATGTCCAAGACATCCGAGAGTTAAAGTAATGGTTTGGTATTACTAATCAGACCACCACTCATGAGGTCTTCTACAACTAGGTCAGCCCTAATGGTCTGACCAATGAAATGACCATTTGACCACAAAGGTATACCAAGACCAAAAAGAATTAAAGTAATGGTGTGGCATTACTGCCCATACATCCACTCCTCAGTTCTTCTAGGAAAGTCAGCCTCTATGGTCTGACCAATGGATTGACCACTTGACCATCACAAATGTTCAAGGACAACAGTAAAAGTAATGGTATGGCATTACTGACCAGTCCTTCTCTCATGAGTTCTTATGGTCTGACCAATGGATTGACCACTTAACCTTCAAAAATGTACAATGAACAACAGTAAAAGTAATGGTGCGGCATTACTGACCAGTCCTTCTCTCATGAGTTCTTCTACAGGAAGGTCAGCTTTTAAGGACTGACCAATGGATTGACCACATGATCACCACAAATGTACAATTAACAACAGTAAAAGTAATGGTGCGGCATTACTGACCAATCCTTCTCTCAGGAGTTCTTCTACGGCAAGAGCGACTCCTTCATCGTCTCCGGTCCGGCGAATGTATTCTGCCATGTCGCCTGGACTGTACTGAACACCATCATATGGCAGGTAATAATCCTAAATCATGCAATATATATTTTTATTAATTTATATCTAAGTATGTTTTTGAGGTTAATGGTAGAATTGTTTAAGCAAAGTTTCATCGTTGCATTCCATCCATGACCTTACAATAGGGAGCTACGTGTCGAAAAAATTTTACTTTGGATAAATCTCAACCAATATAAAATTTGCAATTCTAGTGTTCCAAAATGTTACAGGAGAGAAGTTAAGTAAAAATATAAAATGCAGTATTCATAAGATTACTAATAGTTAGCCTATGGGAGGAAGGTTTCCTTTACCGCTACCAGAGGGAGCTGGGTGTTGCGGAATCTTTACAATCACAACCATTATAATATCTTCGTATTAATTTAATTATACAAAATGCTTTATAAGGGGATTTATATATGTGAAAATGTGAAATTTAGTATTTATGAACATTGGATGTCATATTGTAGGATGTTCTCCTTTACCTCTACTAGAGTGGAATAACGCGTCGAGAAGTTTATACAATTGTCAAATCTCAACCTTCATAAATTGTGCAATTTCTGATTGTCCAAAATGTTACATGCCAGAAGTTTTTGTGTGAAAATATCAAATTCAGGATTCATAAGATCGCGTGAGGCAGTTACAATAGGGAGTTAAGTGTCACTGAATTCTTACAATGGTTAAATCCCAACCATTATAGAATTTAGTTTATCCATTGTCCAAAATATTCCATTTAAGAAGTTATTGTTTGAAAATATGAAATTTTGTGTTATATATGGACTGATACCGATTGGAGAACGTTTTTCATTATCGCTAACAGAGGGAGTAAATTGTTGGATTTTTCTCATAACTAAATCCCAACCATTATAGCATGTTAATTTTTTTTATTATAGAAAATGTTTTGTACAATCAAAATATGAAAATTTAATATTCCTGCGATTACTGATAATGAATGGTGGATGTTATTCTATTACTGCTACCAGAGAGATATACGTGTTGCTTAATTTTTAAAATGGTTGAATCGCAAAAATCATAAAATGTGCATTTTTAGCTGCCCCAAAATGCTACATAAATTGAGTGTAAAAATATAATATTCAGTATTCAGAAGATCACCTATAATGATTGGGGGTTGTCTTTCTTTGATGGTTACCAGAGGGAGTTACGTATTGCTGAGATATTATTATTGCTAAATCCCAACCATTATACTTCGTTTATTTTTATTATAAGGTTATATGCAATGAGATATAATTTGTATGAAAATATATAATTTAGGATTATTTTATTGACTGATAGTGGGTAATGTGCTTCCATCACTATAACCAGAGGGCGCCGTATTCTACCGATAGCTAAATCCCAACCATTCTAACTTTTGTTTTTAATTCTGCAGAAATATGCTGTAGTAGAACAACGGGTTTTTTGTTATAATATGAAAGGTAGTATTCATAGTCTATACCAGTATACAATATCTGAAAGATGAATGTACAATTCACTTTTCGATTATCCGGAGAAATCAGAAAGATTTTTTTCGGATAATCGAATATATGCTGTAATTTGAAGTTTACTGAAAAACTGCTTTTGTTGTAAGGTAACTTAGTTGTCCTACCTCTGCTAAGTCATTGTTAAGATTGTCCAAGGTGGCGCCACCTGCCAGCCTTTGTTTTGGCTGTTGTTTCTTGGGCTTCTTGCTGACAGTGACCTCGTGAATTCCCTTGGATGGAATGTCCACTTCCGTTTTCAATACGGTTTTTGGATTTCCGTCTCCGGCATCTGAGGTCTGGATCAAATGTTGAGATATCTTGGACAGCGTTTGACCGCTGGCCGTATCTTCGACTGGATAAAAGAAATTACATCAATTGATTTTTATCTCCAGACATTGACTCTAGACGTCTCGGAAAGTGATTTTGACAACTAATCGATTTAGGTTTCTTGGAAAAAAAAATAAAGCATTTTTTTTTATTTTAAATTTAAAATAAAAATTTTAAATATTGAGAATTGTTATTCGAGAAAAATGTGAATAATAAAAATAGGAATGAATTGTTGTCCAGCTTGATTTTTATTAATTATAAAAAAAAATCAAATAATTGTTGTTTTTTCAAAAAGTATATAATGTGTAGAAATTTACAAAAAATTTTCAAAATATGTTAATGATATAGTTAAAAAATACACAATTATAGCAAAATACAAATCTGGCAATTTTTATAATTTGAAATAATAATTGTTTTTCGTAAGAATGGTGAAAACAATGTACAAATTAAACACAAAATCTGTCAAAAATTAAAAAAAACCACCAGATTTATCAGAAAAAATGAATAGTATAGTTCAAAATGTACACAGTTGCAGAAAAAAAAACATTTCTGCCAACTTATATGATCGGAAATTTCGAATTTTTTTATCCACATGTGATAAATCTGTGACAAAAATGATGTAATAAAATACGTAAAATGCTTAGTGAAAAAAAGAAACAATTTGAATTATTCAATCTGAATAATTGACTTGAAAATGTACACAATTATAGGAAAATACACTTTAATATTACTTTAATTATATTTTATTAATTATTAAATTATGGGAAAATGTAAGAAATATACACAAAATATTTACATGTTTTTATAATTGTCGTTTTTTTTAATGTAAAGAAATGCGAGATTCATAAAAATAATAATATACAAGGTAATTAAATATGCAGGGTGAGTTTTATAACCAGTTCCATGTTTTTATTTGGATTGTGTTAGAGTTAAAAATCTGAGTTTGTGGTATTCTGGTAGGATAGGTGGGCACTTTAAATGAGGTTATTTCCGGAGACCTTGGAATGTAAATTAAAGGTCATTTCGTTACCATTTTCTAAACCATAATAGTTAGAGCAAAAGTCGTAGAGCATCGTGAAATTAGTTTAATGAGCGCGTTTGCGACATTCCATTATCAATTTTTACTTTCCAAAAAACATTTGTTTCTTCATGTTTGCTAACCTGCACAACAGATGGACAATACTGGAATGCTCGTACTAGAATATACGGGGACAGGGCCAATGCACAGATTAAGCATTGAAACTGGTTGAATTACGAAATGGCAACATTTCTACTGACATTCATGTAAAGCACATCTTATGGGGTCAAGGTTTTGCACTAATCAGTATTTCTCCATTCGTTATTCACTCAGTGTCAATGCTTAATTTGTGAATTGGCCCTGCCCCGAATATTAAAGTACGAGCTTTCCTGCATTGCACTGCTCTTCTGCAGGTTAGCAAACATGATAGAAAAAAAATGTTTTTTTGGAAAGCGAATATTGATAATGGAATTTCTCAAATGCACCCAGTAAACTAACTTCATGATGCCCTACAACTTTCTAATTGAACATTTTGCTCTAACATAACTTTACTTCAAAATCCAGGAAGCATTAACCCAACCCTTGCATAAAAAAACTTATGAATATACCCACAGCTCCTTTTAAACCCACCATCCAAATCATCTCATGGAATATAGCCGGAATCAATTACCTACTTCAGGATAACACCACAGCTACTCAGATTTGCTGCTATGATATAGTCTGCCTCCAGGAAACCTGGGATACCTTCCACTTTGCCCTCCCCTCCGATAAATATACCTACACTTTTGCCCCAGCAATTAAGAAAAAGTAACAAGGCGAGCCTCAGGCGGTTTAGTGGTGGCCATCATACCTGTAAACTCAAAACTAACAGGATTATCACTAACTGTGACCACTGGATCATCCTTGAACTAATTCACATATCATCTAAATTTAATTTTATACTATTTGCAACCTACCTGCCAAACAACATACAAGACAGCCTAAAAAAGATTTTTCAAACCTCCTACAAAATTTACAACACCAGCTGCTGTTAATAGTCAGGGACTTTAATGCCCGCACGGCTACCCTAAATGCAGGGGTTGGTTTAGTGTATGACTAAACCAACCCCCGCGTTAATAACATTCGTTCATCATCTGATCATAAAACAAACTCCCAGGGTAAATGGCTACTGACAATCATTGCAGAATAAAATATGTATATAATGAACGACCGAACCTGGGGAGACTATACAGGAGCACCTACGTACTTTAATCAACGCACTTAGTGTCCTAGACTACGTAATAATGAACGCCCTATCCATACCACATATTTCAGAACTAACGGTTTTCCCTTACTCGAACTCCGACCACTTTCCACTACAATTATAACAATATCAAGAACCACTCTCCTGCAGACCCTCCGACTATTCACAACTACACAAGAATTAAATGGAACCCTGGCCTAACTTTACAATTCTTGGTAAGAATACCAACTGATCAGATATACAGCAGCCTCCTAAATATACTAATGCTAGTAAGCTCCAAGTTAGGCCTAATAAAGAACCCAAGGAAACAACAAGCCATACACAACCTGGCCCCTTGGTTTGACAATACCTGCCAAAAAACTAAAAAATGCAACAAACACAGCAGGTAGCATTTTTATAAGCTGACCTAACATTTCAACTTTAAAATTTTACCAGGTAAGCAATCGTGATTTCAAAGACACTTGCATGAAAACGAAATCCGCTTTCATACAATCGTGGCACTGTCAAATTTTACAAACGAAAAATTTACCTGAATTTTGGTCACTCATAGGGAAATACCGACATACATTCACAAATTCACCCCCACTTATCAATAAACAAAACTGGGAATGCCACTTCTCCAACTTATACAACCCCCACGCAAAACTACCACTAAAGAACATAAAATCTTACCTAACAAAAATGCAAACTCGACGCACAGTAACACCACTTTCACCCACCTTATCTTGGGAACTCCCAATAACAGTTCACAAAGTACAAATGGCCCAAAAGGAATAAAACACAAATAGGCCCCCGGACTGGATCTTATCTTACCAGCCCCACTGGAAGCTGCCACATTGTCGCGGTGGTGAAGCATGCATTTCTCGTTGACCCTGAGGGCATTCTGTCGGTAACTTGGCAGCCAGGTCTCGGGCGAGGGAAGAGACAAAGGCAGCCAGTATCCCCTCCCTCTTCCTGTTTATTTTCCTAATGGACCTTTCCTGTCTCAGTCCCTCCATTGTTTCTTTCTTGGGAACATTCTGCCCCTCACCAGACCTTCCTAGACATGTTTCTTAGTGGAAGCTTGTGCACTCCCCCTGTACCTTGCCCCCAGAGGAAGGTCACCCCTGGTTAATATAAACCGGGTCACGGTAGTTACCGGTTTTAAGCCCTCCTCTTTCGAGCCATGAATTGAGGGCGCTAGGGACCCGGCTGGCGGTGGGAGGCGTATTCACCCCTATTGGTCAGTATGTGCCCACCTCAAAGGCAGCAGCCCTGCCCCAATAGACTACTGACCAGCTCGCACCCCGCTTTCAGACCTGAGCTAGTCTGGATAGGGTGAGGAGACCTGCCTGAACCGCGGGGTGTAAAGCAACATACTCGCTAAATCTCCCCTACCCTGGGGGTAGGGGTGGCACTCCTAGAGCAGCTGCCCAATCACCTGCCCCTATGTTTCTTACCGCACGTCATGTGGACAGTGGCCCTTCGAGAAGGTGTCCCCCATCCTAGTGCACCGCTCCATATGCAGCTTTCTTGGATCCGTCGACCTGACTGTCAAAAAGTTACGGGATGGCAGCTTGCTGGCTATCCTCTCCCACACTCCCAACTCTCCCAAACTTTTGACCATGACAATTATGGAAACCCACCCCATAAGCATCACCGCCTACCCCTCCCTCAACAGCTCCCAAGGGGTGATCAGCTGTCCTGACCTCCTTTACACCACCCCTGATCAACCTACTAAAGCTCTCCAAGCCCAGCATGGTTCCTTTGTCCGCCGTATCCTCCACAAGGTAGACAGAGTCCTCCAGGATACCCCAGCTGTAATCCTATCATTTTCCCTCCCAACACTCCCAGATCATGTTAAGGTTGGGTTCCTCCGGCTTCCTGTAAGGCCTTATAGTTCCAACCCCATGCGCTGCTTCAAGTGCCAACGTTTTTGCCATGGCTTATCTTCCTGCAAATCCCACGACCTCTGCGGCAAGTGTGGCCAGCCAGCACATGAGTCCGACTGCTCCTCTCCCCTTCTGCATCAACTGCAAGGGGCCCCATGCCGCCTGGTCTCGACAATGCACCAAGTACCTAGATGAAAAGCATGTCCTCGAGCTCAAGGTTGGGGAGAATGTTTTCTTTGTTGAGGCTCGCCGACTCATTCGACTGTCCCAAACACCTGACCCTGGCAGGCCTTATGCCCAGGTGGTTGGTCACTCTGTGCCCCCATGCCCTTTGGCCCCACAACAGACCATCTCTGTCCAGACTGAAGTACTGCCCCAGCCCCCCTACCCGACACCCTCCCTGTCTGTTCCCTGTGACACCGACTGTGGGGTACTGGTGGTGCCACCAGCCTCCCCTTATCCCCTTTCTTATACTCACCTTGCCAATATCCCCGCTCACCTCCCCCCTCCCTGCCCTGCCCCTCCCCTTCCCAGCCATCCCCTTTCCCTAAACCTTCACCGATCCCCAAACCACCCCCTATGCCCAATGCAATGGCTGTCGCTCTTCCACTCCCACCGCCTCCAGTACCGCACCTTTACCCCATCTACACTGATGGCTCCAAGTGTGAAGGTTCTGTGAGTGCTGGTGTTGTCAGCAGAATTGCTGGCATTGCCCATCGACTGCCCGTTCAGCTGTCCATCTATTTAGCTTAGCTGTATGCCATTGTGCAGGCCTTATCAATAGTCCGCGACTATGCCCTCCCTGCGGCCATTATTTACAGTGATTTCCAAAGCTCCCTAGATGGCCTTGCCTCCCCAACACCTCATCGCCACCCCATGCTCTGCACTGCTGCCCAGCTTATCCCTTTTCTAACCATGCGTGGCTTTGCCCTTTACTTTTGCTGGGTCCCCAGCCACTGCAGCATCCCTGGCAATGAAGCGGCTGATGCTGCGGCCACGGCAGCCAACTCGTCTCCCATTGTCCCAGGGCCTGTCGCGGCAGATGACCACCTGGCACCTGTCAGGGCACACCTTTATGCTTGCTGGCAGGAGCTTTGGTCTGCCCAGGCAACCATCAAGCTTCACTCCATACACCCTTCGATTGGCCCACTACCGTGTCCCTCCCCCTCTCTCATCGGGAGGACGTAATCTTTTCCCGCCTCCTTATTGGCCATACCCGCCCAACTCACAGCCACCTGCTTTCTGGTGATGCCCACCCAGTCTGCTCTACCTTCCTTGTGCCACTGACGGTCATTCACGTCCTTGTCTTCTGCCGCTGTTACGCTGCCTTGCGCTGCACTGCCTTTGGTTTACACCTCCACTTACCAAGTTCCCTCACCCTCTTGGCCCTCCTTGGTACCGAGAGTGTTATTCCCTTTCAATCTGTCCTGGACTTCCTTCGCGCTGTGCGACTACTGGAGAGCCTATATAGCTCCGTCCATATGTGTTTACCTATACGTTGTCTAGTCTGTCTGTAGCTGTCCGTCCAGGCTAAGGCCCCCCAACATGGCTAACTGAAGGCATCCCTAGAGAACTGGTGCCAAGCCCTGTTTCTTCTCTTCAGGCTCGCTCATTGGGCTGCCTGCCCACCGTTCTCCCTCTGTCTATGGGGGCAGGTTCTCCTGCCTTCGCATGGGCACTTTATGGCCTGTGCTTCCTTCTGCACCTTTCAGCCCCTACTACCAACCAACCAATCATCTTACTAGAAATTATCCACAACAACCCTCATCAGATCACCACTTTCATTCTATCAATCTTCAATAATATATTACACACCCACAACTTTCCTACTTCCTGGAGGCAGATACTAATACATTTAATCCACAAAAAAGGCAATCCCAGGGATACAAACAACTATCGATTAATTTCCCTGTTATCGCCAATGGCAAAACTATATATGATGGTGATCGCGAACAAAGTGAAAGACTGGGCTTTAGCTAATAATATAATTCACCTGAGCAGGCAGCGTTCCAGTCAAAAAGGTGCACGCACGATCACATCCTACTACTAAACTCCATCACCAAAACAAAACAACTCCTTTCCACCGAAGGCTATATATTCATTCTTTGCTGGCCTATCCAAAGCATTAAACTGCGTCAACCATTATATCCTCTGGTCGAAATTAAACTCTCAATTTCCCTCCTCTCCTTCTTCACAGTATCTCAACTTATTATGCACAACTCACCATTGAAACACATGCATCAGATGGCCCAACACAACCAATCCGGCTAGCTACTAGTGTTCTACAGGGTGACTCACTTATCCCTCTACTCTTTATTATCTTTATAAGCAACCTCCCCCAATTCCTCCCCAAACATCTAGGCTGCACAATACAAAACACACTAAAATCTAATCTAATGTATGCAGACGACATTCTATTACTAGCTTCACACAGGAAAAATCTGCAGGCCCTACTCAAACTACTTTTAAAATATTTACAGATTAACCAATTACATTTAAACATAACAAAATGAAAAATATTAATATTTGTTAGAGGAACAAGGACAACCAGCAGTAATACCTTCCACTGGAACGAAACCTCAATCGAAATCGTCAGAAGCTGGTCCTACCTGAGATCACATTCCAAAATAATGGCTCCTTTTCAAATCATATGATTGCCCTTAAAGATAAATTCAGACAAGCCCGAATCGTGTAAAAATTATTTATCAGCAAAAAACTTATCAGTATCCAATCACACTAACTTTTCCACTCCTTACTCTTACCAATACTAACATATAATGCTAATTTTTGGGCCTGGTGCAAACCCGATATTTTTGCAGGGATTCAAGAAAGATTCTTCCGGCAAGTGTTCCGCCTTGACCGAACAACCCCATTTTACATCATCACCAGAGAACTCAACATCCAGCCCATCTC
The DNA here is from genome assembly GCA_034697705.1 of Ommatoiulus sabulosus. Lineage (NCBI taxonomy): Eukaryota > Metazoa > Arthropoda > Diplopoda > Julida > Julidae > Ommatoiulus > Ommatoiulus sabulosus. The sequence continues at coordinate 10,151 of JAQGAO010002204.1, read as the reverse complement.
CCTAATCTTGATACAGCAAACATTCAAATTTTGGAAACAATGCTTCCTCCAAAATACCCACGCCTTCCAACAATCACTTTTCCTTGGATGGTTGGACAACCCCCATAATAAATACAACATTCTACATAACTTTATAAGCATAATCATCATACCCACCTCAGCCCCTCCTTTACTATCAACATTTAACACAGAGCAAATCAATGCATGTGCAACCCTAACTCAATAACTTCTTATCTCAATTCCAGAGCTCAATATTACACTGCATAAATACCTCCACTCACTTCACTAATTACAAAAACATCATCACCAACTCCCTTAACATTCAGCCTTATTTTAATTACAATATCACAACAGACCCGACAGATACTAACCTAGACCCACAAACTTACTAACATTGCCTTCAGACACCCCAACTGAAGGTAATGGTAACATAGGGGTCCAACTGACAACCTACAACAAAGTATGCCAGAAGGGGCTGTGACCCCTTAGTGCATTATCTCTCTCTCTCTAACGTAATGACCTTGAATTTACATTCCAAGATCACCGGAAATATGCTCATTTGAAAGCGCCCACCCATCTTACCATAATACCGCCAACTCAGATTTTTACCTCTAACACAGTCAAAATAAAAACATGGAACTGGTTATAAAATTCACCCTGTTCGCAATAAAAGAAAAATACTTTACAACCAATTTGCATTTTTAAAAAATACAGATTGGTCTTCATTCCTGATGAACACTGTCACTTCGTAACTGACAAAAACAAATTCATATCCAAATTATGTAATTTTCTAGAATTTCGTCGTTTATCCGCTATTTCGTTTATCCGTAAAACTTCATTTTCCGTGCTTTCCAGATAATCGGTGCTCTTTACTACCATACTTCCATTGATGTTTTTATGAGTATATTTTCAGTTTAAAATATTAAATTAATAACCGAATTTCGCTACCTGTTTCCTGTTTCGTGCTGTGCGTTTCCGTTTTTCCGTTAATTTTAGTCACTGTTTTCGTTTGCGTTTTCGACACTGCGACATTGGCTAGAAAAAAAATAAAATACAAAAGACAGGAGAGTAAAAATCGATGAAATAAATCGTTGTTAGTTTAATAATAAACCTCTTCGCTTCGTTTATATTTCATAACATTTCGATGTCGACTCATCCCAAAAGCACTTAGCGCCCGAGCCTAAAGGTCAAAAGGTCAACTAAGACAAAAAGAATCAAACAACAATTACAGTTTTGTTGACATTGTCGTTGATAAACAAAAAAATCGGCTGATGGACGAAATGGTCATATATACAAAAATGTCAACAAATTTGTGAGTAGAAAATATTTAGTATTTTGAAAAACTGTTTTACATTATATGAAATTAATAATAGGATCTTGAAACTTAGATGTCATTTATAAACTTTTTGGGAAATATAGAAAAATGTGTAAAAATATTAGAAAAACGTTTAACAAATATTAGGCAAATGTAGAAAATATATAGTAAGAATATGAAAAAGTATAAGAACAATGGGAAAAAGCATAAGAAAAATGTAAAAAACTATAAGAAAAGTTTGTAAAAAATTAGTCAAAAACAAAAGTGTAATATTAAAATTAAATATAGTGTGAAGATATTGGAAATAAGTTTGAAAACGGTCGAATATATATGAAAACTGTAAAAAAATGTGAAAATATGTACGAATAAACTAAAAACAATTTAGGAAAATGTAATAAATGGGAAAAAGTATAAACAAATTGTAAAAATAAGAAAAATGTGAAATGATGAAAAACATTTTAAAAATGATGTGAAAATATAAAATAAAAAAGTTAGATATACTGTGTATATAAGAATAATGTAAAAAATATAGGAAACTGTGTGTACAAATATATGCAGATAAGATCAAAATCCATAAAAATATCAAAAAATAATATTAACAATAATTAGACAATTCCCGTCCCTGTAATGGAAATATGAAGTGATAGCTTTCTATTATTATAGAAAAGCGAACGGGAGTGTGAAAAACTTTGGTAGTACTTGCTTCTTCCTCACGCGGCGCGCGGACCAAAAGCGAACGTTCGAATCGCAATATGGCTACTCGCGTTCCAATCTACCATCTATTGAAAATACGTCTATTGAAAATACGTTAAGAGGGTCTACAAGCAGTCGTGAGGGTTTCGATCTCTCAATTGATGGCGAAAAATTCCACAACTTTTGCGCGTGCATTGACGCAATTTGCACGCGCGATGACGTTTTTTTTCAGCTTTTTGCCATCAGAACAATGATATGGAATTCCCAGTCATCCAATACCTTAATCCTTTTCATTGATTTTTCCCCCATATTTAATAAATGCCTTTCACATCATATTCAATCAATATTGCGAATTAAATTTACAATTTGTCTTTATTCTTTACAAAAATTCGATTTCAATATTTTTAAAAAGTATTTATAAAAATTATCATTTATTTGACCCTTGATGCATGCATGCGATTTCTTTCTTTGGTTACCATAGTATTGCTATAGTAACCAAAGAAGGACCAAAGCCACAGAGATAGTATTAAATATTCCCCGGAACAACATCGAACATTTTTAGCAACTTTCAAAATATGCAAATAAAAGTTGAAAATTTTAAAGAAAATACTATCGACCCTAAACATTTATTGGCCTACTTGAAACTTTCTAGAAAACATCCATAATTTGAATGTCCATATGTTGACTGTTTTTGTTAATACAAGTGTAAGAACTTTTTGGAAAAATTATTTCCTTGTCATATTTCTGACAAATTAAAAAATAATTTTTAGACAGGGTTTTCCCAGAATTTCCATATTCAAGAGGGTACAATTCGACCTGCAAAAGTCAGGGAACTCGAAAATGTTTAGAAAGTTAGGGAGCCGAGCAAGGTGGCTTAAAAGTTAGCATTTTCGTCTTGCATTCGGTAGAATCATGTTCGATTTCCAGGTCGGCTATCCCAATTCCCACAATTCCTCCTGGCGAATGCTGAGATAGCTCCTATATTAAATCGGCCATGACCGTCTTCTATTCCATCCCATCCTCTTGGTTTTAATTACCAAATACGGGAAATATAACTAAATTGTAATTTTGGTGTCCATCATGACCAGACTGCTTAGTCTGACTTAATTTCTATAACGATGCCCTCTGCCAAATGGTACCATGTACTGACTGCAGGGTAAAGAATTAAATAGAATTGAAGTCAAGGAAGAATGGCTTATTTTAAAACAGGGTGGCAAACGATTTCTAAGATTTAATATTTAGGACTTTGTAGGACTTTTTTAGATTAAATGTTAGGATTTTTATGACTTTTCACATTTAAGATAACTCAAAATAAAAGTCAATGTCTCCCCAGAAATTTTAATTTCACCTTTCCTGACTTTTTCAGGTTTTAAAAAATTTACCTGATCAATTACAATGTGAAAAACTGACATATTTTGCAAAATCGACACGAGAAAATATTTTTAAATGTTTACTACAGACAATTTTAAAAATTACCAATTCGGAAAATGTGGAAAATATGTGCTTGTAAAAACGTAGAAAATTGGAAAATTTTGCAAATTTGTGTACAGAAAACGTGGAAAGTTTGGCAAATTTGTATACAGAAAATGTGGAAAAATTTGCAAATTTGTACTCCAAAAACGTGGAAAACTTTGCAAATTTGTACATGGAAAACGTAGAACATTTTGCAAATTTGTACACAGAAAACGTGGACAATTTTACAAATTTCTACTCGGAAAATGGGCCCTGATGATGGCCTGATCTAACAACGTGTAAGTATTAATTTTGGATCGCTTTGACTAGGTTGAATTTCCCTGATTTTTTCAAAATAGTCCATTCCTCCCTGACTTTTCCAGACATTTTAAAGCTAGATGCAGTGCTGCTAAACTGCCCCGGTGCTTAGTTGGGTGCAGTGCTGAAAAACTACACTTAACTGAGCTAGAATCAGCTAATATTGTTATACTGTGCTTGCATTAAGGTAAAGGCAGTGTTGTCAAAGAAAATTTATAATAATTTGCAACAATTCTTCGATTGTTCGAAGAGTATTTAGGACTTTTCCAAATATTTAGGACATTTAGGACTTTTTATTTTTTTGTGCACTTTTTTAAGACTTTCAGGACTTTTACGACTTGTTTGCCACCCTGTAATAAAGTCTGGAAATTTCAACCTAGTCATGTTGGCACATTTTCCGAGTAAACATTACCAAAATATTCCACGTTTTCCGGGTAAACATCTGCAAAATATTTCACGTCTTACGAGTACAAATTTGTCTAGGAGAACGAACGAGCGCAGAGTTAAATTAGCTAGGGGAAGTAGAGTTGACGATTCATAGGTTAGCACGGAAAAGGAACATTTCAACAAGATCACCCCGTCGGTCATGAAGCGCAATGCATCAGATGGATTGTGTGCATTGCGGTCCCCAGGAGAAGGGGAGGCTTGGGGAGCTCCGAGAGGGGAGGAATCGGGAAGGTAAAGGGAGCAGGAGGTGGTAGAGAGTGGGAGGGATACCTGAGCCACTACAGTTTTAAAGGTGGCTGGGAAAGGGAGGGAAGAGGAGGGACAAGGATGGTGACTCCAATATGGGGGCGAGGGCCAAGCCTGTCATGGTGGTGAATGGTGTAAACAGAGGTTATACGGGGTGTCCACTGCAAGTAAAGTTACCTGGAGGGCAACACAGGTGGGTTGGTGTGAAGCAAGAAGATCTCAGAGCTCTGGAGTATTCTCTCGGACGCCATGGCAGTGCCATTGGAGGATAGCCATGGTCTTGCTATTGGGCTATAGAGGGCTGCGTGGCATGAATTCGAGTTAGGCTTTTTGCATTCTTTAGACCTGTCCTGCTGGCTGTTCTTCTTTTCCGTGTCGGCAAGCTTTGTCCTCTCCTTTATGCCTAATTTCTAGCAAGAGGGCGAGAGCGACAGTGCGCGTCGCTCTCCTACGAATCTTTGGGGTCAACGGAAAAATAGAGCCCAGGAGAAGGAAACCAGGGGGTAGGCAGTCTATCCTGAAAGTGGGCAGGAGAGGGCTTGGAATCTGGATATGCATTGGTGCACAAGGATAGAAGACACCTTCTCAAAGAAGTCGCCATCCACACGAAGAGCAGTGAGAAACATGGGGCCAGGTGGAGGTCCAGCCACTCTAGGCGAGCCACTCTGAACCCCAGGACTGGCCTGGGAGGTAACCCCAGGCAGGGGGCATCCAGAAATGCCGTTTGGTGGCCATTTATTGCCGGGGGCCTCACCCGGTGCAGTATTTGAGGCAGCAGCTAGTACAATGCTTTACACCCCAGGATTTAGGCTGGTCTCCCCACCCTATCCAGACTAGCTCAGGTCGGAAAGCAGGGTGCGAGCCGGTCAGTAGCCTTTTGAGGCAGGGCTACTGCCTTTGAGGCAGGCTTAAACTGACCAATAGGGGTAAATACCCCATCATCAACAGCAGTGGTTTCTAGCGCACTGATTTCATGGCTCAAAAGACTAGGGCTTAACACTGGTAATTACTACGCCCAGTTTTTATTAACCTAGGGTGGCCATACCCTGGGGGCAGGATGCAATGGAGGCGCCCAGTCAACCACCAGAAAACACAGATTAATAAAAAAAATATTAAATGGTAAAGCAAAAATATACAAAACAAATTCACAGTGATTAATAAAATACTAAAAACTAAAAAAAATGCATACAAATGTTGGACACATAAAAATATGAAATTTTAATTTAATGAAATGTATGCTCGTAAATGTATTTTAAAAAATGAAATGAAATTAACAAAAGTACATTTTTATTTTTCGAAAATATATAAAATGCTTACAAATATAACTATAAAAAAAGATTACCTGGGAGTTCTTTTAATTTCTCCAATTGTTCCTCTTCATTTCCATCCTAATTTAAATAAAAATATAAAGGTGAAAAGCAGTTTTATTAACTCTTTTTTTGAAATGATAATTTCGATTAATTTAATAAGTTGATTTTTCAGTTATTTATAGTAAAAATAGGTATAAAATTCGATTGTAATTTTCCTTTAGCAGCATTGCTCGAGACACCATCGTTCTAAATTTACGGTCAATTTAAGTCGAACAAAAAATCAATAAAAGAAAGTTGGCCGCCTTAAATCCCTTCAAATAAAGAGGGTTTAGAGGATGTTTTTCAAACAAATTGCAGTCGAAAAATGGCGGAAATGAGTTTCGTTAAAACGCTTCAAGCGTTTTGGGACAAATCCTTTATGTTACAATGACTTATTTAAGAGAAGAAAATCCTAACCGACCTAAGATCGAAATGTGGGGAATAAAATGCAATTTAAAGTCAGTGTCAAAAAGAGATTGTTTTTGCGTTTTCAAAATGGGATTTTAATTTTTAATCAAAACTACAGAATACTGATTCGAACTACTTTATTTTAATATAAAATAATGTTATTGAACATATTTGTATTAATTGGATTATTATAAAGCATTATTATTACTGTACGTGTACATAATATGTACGTGTATATAAAGTATAATATCACAAAATGATGTTAATATTTTTAAAAACAAAATGCATAATTTTATATTTACGTAATTTATTAGTTACTATGCATCAAGTACTTTGTCTATGGTCTTAAAACAAGTATATTTGCTTAAGTTTTGTCAGACAATTTGTGAATTTTACATTTATATTTTTCGTAAAACGTATACGATTATTAATAAAGCAGATTCATACAAAATTGTATTACAAATATTGATATAAATTAGATATAATACAAAAAGTATGATAAAAAAATTAATGATATAGCCTATTATCACTAAATAAAAATATGAAAATACATTTCTGATTTTTTAAAAAAAAAAATGCAAATTTATATATTTATAATGGTTATCCTTTATTTGACGTTTTAAAACAATTATTTAATTTTTTTTCATTAAATTTATCTGAATTTCTTCTATCATAAACGCCAATTATTCTCGAATTAAGAAATATAAGTTTCACAAACCTGAGCTTCGTTGACATGGTTTAAAGCTGCATTTTCTGTAAAATAATAACATAAAAAAATTGTATCAAACTATTAGTAGAAATTAAGGCTGAAAATATGGAAAAAAACATGTATGAAATCAATTAAAAATTCATCATTTGATATAATTTATTAAAAACAAAATCAAATTAACGAAATTCATGTTTTATTTGCTATTCTTTTTCAAAAAAAAAATAAATAAATACATGTACGTGTACATGTATTGTTTTGTTTTTCCCATTTCGTAATAGGAGATCTTTTGTAGGTTACTTGATATCACCCTGTAATGTAATGTTTGTCGATTTTAATTGGCTTTTACGACCTTCCATCCAATAAAAGCCAAAATTAAGGTTAAGCTCTCTACCGAAAAAAGGCGTTTTATGATCTAGATATAAAAATAATATAAAAAAGTAGAACCTTGACAACGAAATGCATTCTCATTACGATCACCTAGGAGGAGGAACAATGCAACGGCCAGCATTTTTATTAATTAAAGCATTAATTGAACCGTGTTCACGCTTTAATAAACGCTCTTTATTGTTACGGATAAAAATAAACGCAGGTCAAAGGTCCCCAACACCTCATTCTATTTAATTATTGTGACATATTATTGTGACAATACACAGTGGACGATTGATTAACCTATTAGGTCCTTTTATTGGTATTTTGTTTATGAAAACGTGTTATAACTTTCATTGCAACGTGTGCACTGTGAAGTTTCGCAGGAACATGTTAAACTTGAAAACAAAAGGTATATTTCCAAAAAAAACATTGATTTTTATACCCAAGTGTTAAACTTTTTATCCAAACGTATTATGCGTTTCATAACATCGTGTTACACTTCCTAACAACATTGTTAAGCATCGTAGCAACACGACACTTTTCATAGGAATATGTTAAACATCGAAGCAACATATGTTAAGCTTCAAAACAACATTGTTAAACTTCGAAGCGTCATTCTTAAACTTCTAAGCGCAATTGTTAAATTTCGAAGCGACATTGTTAAACTTCGATGCGCCATTGCTAAACTTTGAAGCAACATTATTAAGCTTCGAAGCAACATTTTATCTTTTCATTACAACGTGTTAATTTGCATAGCAACATTCTACTTTTCATATACAGTACATGTTCGTCACCAATGCAATATGTTACATTTCTAAACAACATGTTTAATTTCAAAATAAGTTATTTTTCATTGCAACAAGTTACTTTTGATAACAACATATTCTACAACTAAGGAAGATGTTATAAGTTTTATCGCAACATATTATACTCTTTATAACATGAAGTTACACGTTTCATTTGAAATCAACATGTCTATTTAATAGCAGGATGTTCAACTTAAAAGCAGCAAGTTAGCCTTCGTAGTTGCATGTTCTTAGATTTTTTTCTGGTTTGATTTTGAAAATTGAGGATAAACATGTTTGATAAATAATCGATACAACGAACAAGTCGTGTATTATATTTGGTAATAAGCTCTTCAACTTCGTCCTCAAATCTCCGATGTTTCTCACAAATTGCCTCGCAAGAGGCTTTTTTTTAACAAAAACAAAATAGAAAATAATAGAAGAAAATGTTGAGGAAATTGTAGTGACATGTTGTCAGAATTGGCTCCCAGCAGTTGCTAAGAAATATTTGTATTTTTCGTAAATATTTGTAAAAAAAATGCATTTTAGGGGAGTCGAGGGAGAAGCAATTTGAATAAACGAGATAACGAGATGGAAAAGAAACGAATAAAAAATGTATAGACATCTTTTATATCAAATGATTTACAGGAGAATTTGCATCATTTTGTTAAAATATTTGAAAAAAAAACGTTTTGTTTTCCAAAAAGATTTTTTAACGAATTTTTTACGATAGGAAGAAATTTATTTTAGTATTTGAAAATATTTATTACAAGTAATTAATTATTACGTGTTACATTTTGATATAATTTTTACGTGGTTACCATGGATACGTATCTAAATATAACATTTTTTCGTGGTTACCAAGGTTTCGTTCTTTGAAACCGATGAATGAATTGTGAAAATAAACATCTCCATGTATAGTACAAACAATACTTAACCTTTTATTCTTTATAATGATGTTGTTGATAATGTTCTTTTTTATTTTTTTTGAAAAATATTTATATTGGTTCGCATTATAGTAAGAAAACTATAAATATGGTTTTAGGAAAGTCTCAGTAAAAGTTTTTATTATATTATTTACAATATTTCAATAATTATATTAAAGTTTTGAATAAATTTTAAGTTTTTCGTATAAATGTGCATTATTGTATTATATCGTAATCATACTGATATTAATGATTTTGTAAAAAAAAATATTTTAAAAAATTGTTTTCAATAGACAGTTGTTGGTGAACGTTTTTAATAAAGTTCTCATATTTCAGTCAATAATATTAATATCCTTTTTTAAAATGTGTGTCATTGTTAAAATTACATAAATATTAATATGATTATTTGAATAAGTTATGCTATTTTATATTTTTTTTGTTCCTATATTATGTATTTTTATTAAATTATTAATATGATTTTGCAAAATTTTAAAAAAGTTGATGTATTAAGAAATTACATTAATAAAGTTAGGCTTTTTTTATCTTTGTAAACATATAAATACGTTTTTTATTATTTTACTAATGAATGACAGTATTAAATATGTAATTAAGAAAGATATTTAAAAATATATTAATACGCTGTTACATGTATGTAAAATTATATCTGAATATCAGAACAATAATAACAATGAACTTGGTATAAATATTAAAATGATTTTATGCTATCTAAAAGTGCTCATAAAAGTATTAAAATTTTAATTTTTAAGCAAATTGTTGGAAATGTCACCCAGCAACCCCAGAGGGCGCCACCATGCAGAGGACAGGAAAAGAAGATTTATTTTGTAGGCCAGCCACTGACCAATCAGGTCAGTATCCCTGGGGTACTGTAATCAGTAATCAGGGGTACCCCCTGTACCCTTTGCATTTTAGACCCCCCATATTTGACCCGAATAAATCACTTGCTACTCTAACCTTCAACCAGTGTGGACGTGCTTTTTCTTTCTCTGACAGAAAACAACACAAATAATTTATTGTATTGTGTAAATATTAACCCTCTCAGTCACGCACTTGATCCCCTTATCCTACATTTTTGAAACTTTGGAAAATGAAACAATATAATATTACTATGTTCTC
>JAQGAO010002203.1:0-20546 GCA_034697705.1 Ommatoiulus sabulosus | reverse complement strand
AGAGGTGTGGGGGGTACTAGAAATTTGTGACAAATTGTGACATAGGGGGTGGGGTGGGGGGTCTGAAAAACTTAAAAATCGCGTGACATCATTTCTGGATGGCCCCTTATACTGGAAAAAAGAACGTGATATCTTATAAATGCCTGCTGTTGAATGGATGAGTAAGGGTGTAGTCGGAAGAGATATTATGGAAGAGATATTATTATATGGAAAATTGAGCAAATTTATGCAAAACTCGAGCGTGGTATTATCAGAAAATAGAAACAAATTCCGGCCCAAATGTGACATGCAACGATATGTAACCATATACGACGAGATCGATCCAACCATACACCCTCTTTTCGACTTAATCAAAATTGATCAGGAAAATCTCTGGAGCAGAACTGAGGCCAACGCCGATCCTTCACTTTATCAGGGTCTGCAATTCTGTTGTGTACCAAAACCATGTCGACTTATTGATACGTAAGAAAAATCCCCCCCCCCAGTCTAAAAGGGAGAAAATCACCAATCTGCCCCTACATCCCTATTAGTATTCACCTCAGCGTGGGCAAGCTTGTATTGATTGTAGACGGGCATTGTTATGTCTGGACATTGGACAGATATGAGAGCAACTAGAGAAATGTGAGTTGACCTCAGAGACGCCCCGATGACAATCGCACAGCGAATGCACTGCCATGGAAATTAAGTTAAGAAAGAACCCTCTTTTCCTCCCCCCAATTAATTGCTAACAATTATGTGCAGACATAAGGCTAACTGGAATCTAGAAATGCAATGCCCATAGAGATCCAATCGAACATATTGGCCTATATGTCGAACATGGACTTGCCATGAAAAGAACAATGCTACATAAATTGGAAATGCAAGTGGGAGTTGGAAATGGAACAAATTCGATGGGATATGTAGCCTACTGTCGATACGGCAAATCAATAACCAGTCCTAGCAAACCCCCAGACCTGATTACAGTCAACAAGCCAACATATTTAGAAAATACATGTAGAATTTTGCTGAATTGCCAGTTAGAAGATGACATTTCATGAGGATAAACCTAATATATGGCCTTGTTTGACAATGTAGGATGATGAATGAGCAGGCCAATATAGCAGTTTGGAAGTTAGGATTATAGTGAAATTGAAGGATTTTTGCAAAACAAAAAAAATGGCAATTTGACATGTCATCAATAAGTATAGATTGAGCTTGCCAGTCATCAATATGTCTATTCCCAGGTTGATTTTTATAAAATTATTCTCCTCATTAGAACAAAAATTGTGTAAGCAAAAGTAAAATTGTTCATATTTTATGAATGTAATTAAATTTCAGAAAAGATGCAACATGGATCTGACATATTGTTGTTGGTTGGTTGGTTGGTAGTAGGGGCTTAAGGGGGCTCGATTTACCAATTAGGAGTCAATCTCATAATCTTTTAGAAAATTATTATTTACTGTAAGGCTTTGAGGCAAACGAAACTTGTTAAAAAAAAAGCAGGACTTTTTTTTTCAAAAACAATATCCTTATCATTCGATTAAAATTGTATTATTCACTTACCGGAAACACTGACTTCCAAAGTGGCTTTCAGAGGGACGTTTGTATCCAAGCTAGGATTCAAGTGAATCTCTCCCGTGTTCTCGTCCAAAGACAGCAGAAGGGCGTTGTTGCCAGACACAAAATGATAAGTCAAATTATCTGTGACATCAGCATCAAAGGCTGGTATCCTCCCCAACGGTCCTTTAGGAAACTGGCCAGGATAATTGTTGAATACAATACGAAAATCCTTCAAGATGGGTGCATTATCGTTTACATCCAAAACAATGACTTCTACAGGCACATCACTGCGGAGTGGAGGAGAAGCCGCTCTTAAAATAAGACTGAATTTCTTTTTGGTGCTCTCATAGTCCACTTCCACTCTAAGAACTATTTCAGCCGCACCATCTTTTGTTGACAACGAGAAGGCCTCCGCATCCGGCCCACCCGCAATACTGTACGACACTTGAGCATTGACTCCCTCGTCTGGATCCTCAGCAGTTATGCTCCCCACAGTTGTTCCAATAGGACTGTTTTCAGCAATATACAATTCAAGCTTTTCAGCATTGAACCTGGGTGGATTGTCGTTGATATCCTCGACATCAATGGCAATAGGAACTTTGGTCGAGAACTCAGGAGTTCCTCTATCAATGGCGACTCCCAAGATATTGTGTCGTGCAACAGATTCCCGATCAAGAAGTTTAGCAGTTCGAATTACTCCACTGTTTGGATCCAAACTGAAAGCAGCCCCTTCATTTCCCTCTAAGGTATAACGAACCCGACCGTTAAGTCCTTGATCTTCATCCGCTGCTTTTATAGTCAAAACGCTAGTTCCCACAGGGGAATCTTCCCGCACTGTTGCCTGTGTAAAGAAAGAGTCTCATCATTATGGGTGGTCATGGTTAGGCAGACTTTCCAGCTTGATAAAATTAAGATTTTAGACATTCCCGACTTAATTGTTGGATGTTCATTGGATGGGGCTTAAGAGCATTTGGACAACTATGGTTATAAAGTGACTACACTATCTAAAGTAAGTAAGGATCAGCCTTCACGATGATAAACTACCAATCAGTGCATCGCTTCAGCATATATAAAAACTACAAATTTTCTAGTTTGAAATTTTTTAAAATCACTGCAATTTATTTAACTATAGACCATTATTGAGTTTCAATGGCCAATACAATGTAAGTAATCAACATGGTTTAGGTTATGATTATTGTGGGTAAGTTGAAAGTTGGAGGATTATTAAATTCCGTATTTAAATACATCTTGAGTATCTCTTATTTGAAATATTCCATAATCCGAAACTAATTACAGTAAGTGCCAACATGATGCCAAAAAAGTGGAAAATTCCGCACCTGTTTTTTGGTTGCATGCACAAAATTATAAAAATATTATTTAAAATTGCCTTCAGGCTATGCATATAAGGTAGTTATGATACATAAATGTATTTTTAGTTTAGACTTCGAGTTCCACCCCCAAGAATCAGGTAGGCTATCTCATTATGTATGTGCATAAATTCAACCATTTCGAAAAAAATGCGAAATATGTCTAGCCCGGAGCATTTTGGATAAGGGATTCTCAACCTGTAATATATTCACTGCCGTTTTTACTTTCAAATGTCCGGAACTAAATGGTTCAATGAACACCGCAAATGCATACTTCATATGTTTTAGTTAGCAACCTGTTTTTAAGTCTTAAGTGAAATCTATTGATAACATAGTTATCAGAATCATTTTGTTTGCAAAATTCCCTAAAATAAACATCATTATTTTCCAGGCAATTAATTCCTCAAACATTTCCCATCATTAATTATGACCACTTCCTGACATTTGTTTTCAAGTTTATCAGTAGCGGTACATGTACGATTTTTTTTTGCATGAATATTCAGAGAACTACTTATCACTGAATGTATCACTGATAAGAAGCCGTTCCTCAATTAGTTCACTACATTTCCCATACACCTTGTTTCACCAATGGTGTTTGTTAAACATTGCACAAGCATAATTTTCTGTCGCATATGGCCTTTTGTTGCAGCACATGATATTAAGTACACTGTAGCTTAATCCTGTTCGCAATTATAGGAACTTTTTCTTTTGTTGAGAAGACTCACGCGTGTATCCATTAAAAAATGAATATCAAGGATGTTAATGATTACCTGATAGGAATCCTTTCCAAATACTGGCGGATTATCGTTAACATCAGCCACAGTAATTTCCACATCCGTGGTATCGGACATCTGTGGCACTCCATGATCCTTTGCTGTGACGCTGATTATGTACCCAGCTTGTCGCTCTCGGTCAAGAATCTTGGCGGTCAACACTGCACCGGTGTTTGCATCAATTCTGAAGTCTCCTTCTTCACTTACTAAGCTATCCTCGTCCAAGCCGAGAGAATAACTAATTCGTGCATTATCCCCAACGTCTCCATCAGATGCCGAAACCACAAGGACTGTGGTTCCAACAGGAACATCTTCCAACACACTAGTTGAATATGGCGCTTGCTCGAACACTGGTCTATGGGTATTGGAATCCGATACATTGATGTAGACGGCTGCCGTATCACTTCTACCTCCAGAGTCTGTTGCTGTTAATGTTAACGCAAATCGCTTTTCCTAAAATATGGAAAGGAACTTATAGTAAAGCAACAAAAGGGAGTCCATTTTCACAGTGTATGTAACATATGGAAAGGGAAAGAGGACTTAAAAAAACGAAAGCACTGTACCAACATTTGTTTTAGAATACTGTACATGATATGTTGGTAGCCATGCAAAGCTTTCAAATATCTTAAACAAACAGTTGGAAAAATAACAAAAATATAAATTTAAGTGGAAGCCGAATATAAGGCCAACATTTGAAATATTTGAAATAGATTCCAGGTAAACTGCAACATGCAAATCTAATGAAAACTCCTTAATTTATGTATACGAGTTTTAGCAGTAATTAAAATCGTCATCCAATTTTAGTAGAAAAGCATTCGTATGCCTACCAGTAAACACAAAAGATGAAATAAAGCAAGACGGTAAAGAAATTTTTTTAAATGAAAAAAAAAAAAAAAAAAAATTAAAGCTAATTGCAATAACTTTCAGTCAGTTATTTCCAACTGGTTTGGCCTATTATACATGTGCTTCTCACGAAAAAAAAATGCAGATAAGTGTAGGCTATTATTTTATTGATATCTATAGATTTAATTAGTTTTTTGTGCTGAGGCATACTGTGAAATGACCACGCAGCTGCATGAAGCATTTTTTTCTCATCAAAATAATTATAAATATGCTTCAGGAAATGAAAATTAAGCTTTTTTATAACCTTCAATAGATTCACGTGATTATCAAAGATTCATGTTCCTTTCGAGAAAATACATAACAGCATGCGGTTCGTATAGTACATGGATATTTTGGGCCCCAGGTAATTCCAAAGAAAATGATCAAAGTAATACCATGACAGTGCGATAGCGGCACGCAAGAGGGTCACTCATGCATGGATACCTGGGGAAGTATCCGACAATATTGCCATAATAAAATATCGACAATGAAACAACACGTGCATGGGTCTTGGCCAATTAAGTAAGGTTAGCCTTAACAAGGCCAAGGTAGGCCTATTATAACGAGGATTCGGTACGAGCTTGATTTTTAATTACATATCCTCGTATTACTGTAGTAAACACGCTCCATTTCTGGTTAATTTTGTAATATTTACCATTTAAAATTTAATAATTTTTTATTTTATATTTCGAACGTTTTCCTGAAGTTCGAACATTTATCCTGAACTTCAAGCGTTTTCCTTAAGATCGAACGCTTTCCTAAAGTTCAGTTCAGTCTGACACGTTCCTAAAGTTCGAACGCTTTCATAAAGTTCCAACTTTTTCCACAGTGCTTTTTTCCTAAATTTCGGACTTAGATCAAAAATGTCCAATGTCTTCCAAGAATTTCAAAACGATTTCCTACATTTTTAAAACTGATTTTACAATTTCAATCAATTTTCAGTTATTGCGAATGAACCCTGATGCAACATATGAACTGAGATTAAATAGGAGATGGCATCTTACAGCTTTATCTGTTTATGGTCAACCCACGTTCAATTTGGTAGTAAAATTCAGAAAATAACATGCAAAAATGTAATAAAAAGCTGACATTTAATTTTGGACGCATTTAAATTTAAAAATTGTATTCATGAGGAAAATAGTCCGAATTAAACAGCCGTTATTGCATTTTCATGGTCAATGTCATTTTCTAAAACACTATATAAAGCTAGTATCATCTCATAAACACTATATAAAACTAGTATCATCCAGTATAAACACTATTTAAGACTAGTATCATTCCAAAAACACTATATAAAACTAGTATCATCTCATAAACACTATATAAAACTAGTATCATCTCATAAACACTACTGTATATAAAACTAGTATCATCTCCTAAACATTAATACCATTACCAACTGAACAGAAATTCAACAGTTCTTCCTGAATTTGTTTGAAGTACATAGGCTCCACAACGAATTAAAAATACCAAACAAAAGTTACAATTATAACAACATTTAATAGACTATAATTCAAGTATTACCTGCCGGTAATCCAGTGGCTGTGCCACCGAAATGATGCCTTTTCCACCTTGGGCAGTGATGCTAAATCTTCCTCGGTGGTTGCCTTCAGTTAACTGGTAAACCAAGCGTGCATTTTCGTCTGGATCAGTTGCAGCAATAGTCAACACGGATGTTCCTGGAGGCGCATCTTCGGCAACCACGGCTTCGTAGGACTCAGAATCAAATTTCGGACTGTTGTCATTGAGATCTTGGATGATGAAGCTCACGCTCGCATTTGCCGATTGAGGGGGGTTTCCACCATCCCTAGCTTGTACCACAAACATGTGCTGGGTAGATTCTTCGCGGTCCACATCCCGAATAGCTGTAATCCATCCAGTTTCAGAATCAATTTGAAACGGAATGTTGGGAGGTGCCCCCAAAATGGTGTAATTTATCTTTGCATTTGCACCATCATCAGCATCATAAGCCTGCACCTTGAGAATTTGCGTTCCAATAGGTACGTTTTCGGTTACAGTTTCGTGATACGTTGGCGAGTAGAATCGCGGCGAATTATCATTGACGTCTAACACGCTCACTAGGACTTGAGTGGTGTTTGACCGTGGCGGAGATCCGCCATCTTGTGCTCGAATTGCTAATCTGTAACTCCTCGTCTCCTCGTAATCCAGAGGTCCTGCGACACTGAGCTGCCCGGTCACGCCATCCAGAATAAATTTTCCCTGAGTGTTACCACTCACTAACGTGTATCGAAGAGCTCCATTTACTCCGGAATCATTATCCGTAGCAGTTATTTGCGCTACCACTGGATTCACTGACCAATTGACATCTTCCGGCACTTGAATGGCATACGTCCTGTGCTCAAATTGGGGATAATTATCGTTATCATCCGACAGAGTAACGCGCACCGTTGTGCTAGAAGTTTTCCGCTGGGATAACGTACCACGGTCACTAGCTCTGACAACGAGCTCATAGCTGGACACAGTTTCCCTGTCAAGCTGCCTCCTTGTTGTAACCACTCCTGACTCAGAATCAATGCGAAAAGTTTCACTGGTGGCGTCACCATCCATTAATTCATAAGTGATCTGTGAATTTTCCCCAGCATCCGAATCTGTTGCCCTCACAGTCACCACTGTTGATCCCACAGAGGCACCCTCTCGCAACACGGTCTCATACAGGTTTTGCTCAAACACGGGCGCATGGTCATTCTCGTCAGATACCTCAATTTGTAAGGTTGTAGTAGCAGAGCGGGTGGCGTCCCCGGCATCAACCGCAGTGACTCGGAAGTAATGCATGTCCATGAATTCACGATCCAATTTGGTTGTCGTAATAACCGCCCCGGAAGCTCGATCCATCTTAAACATGTTTTGGCTTCGAGAATCCAGAACGGCCAGCATCGAATAAGTCAGAATCTGTCCTAGGGGATCGACAGCAGCCACGGTGATCACAGATTGCCCTTTTTCAAGCTCTTCGGACACGCTCGCCAGATAAAGGGTTTGTTCGAAGTGCAGTTTGTCCAACAAATCTCTCCGAGTCCTGCTTATGGCACGGTCCCGAATCAGTCGGTTGTCCTTTCGGTCCATCCCGGGCCGGTGGAAAACAACACTGAGCCCATGTTTGATTTTTGCGTGGTGCCAATATGGACCGCAATTGCTCAGCGTGAGCGATAATGCCACTTTACCGTAGTCTTCATCGAAGCAGAAATCCGATTTCGCCACCAAATCGCCTCCCGTCTTCTCGATGGCAAAAGACGGGTGCTCAACCTCACCGTACCTTATTTTACAGCTTTTAAAGCATCGGGGAATGATACTATTGATGCGAAACATGGATTCGCTCCTTCTGAAACACAGTTTCCCCTCCTCCAAGGTGTGATCACTGGAAATTACTATGGAAACTATGCTTTTCAACTCGTTCAAATGTTCCTCCAGCTGCGAGTGGAAATCCGGAGGAAGAGTCTGATTAACGTGATTTATTGGAGGCAAAACTATTAAAAACGGCATGCTAACGTAATCGACGTAGCTTCCAGATGCTGCTGCTGGTCTCTCCGTGCTCTTGGAAGCGATGTAAACTGGCATGAAAACATTACTTTGGCTTATTTTTCTCATTGGCATGGGCAAGCCTATTTGAACCACACCAGTTCGGTGGTTGACACTGACAATCCTTTGAATATACGGCGCCGTCCGATGCCTGTCATTTTCGTAACGCCGATTCAAATCCTGAGCCAAACTGGCGTCAAATTTCACGGACGTCGATTCGGACGACAACAGATAGGCGTTACAATCAGTCACGATAATTAGGAGAAGGACGACGGCACGACAACAATAAGAAATGAAGGGTTCGTGACCCCTCATTTTCGGAAACGTCTTTTGACACATCCGAATATTCAACGCATTTTTTTCAAAATTCAACCGTACCGCACTCACCGTTAGCACCTTAATCCGATTACGGAGGAGGCAACGATGTTTTACATCTTTTCTGCAAAGCGATGTGCTGGACGTGCACTAATAATTCTGTCATTATTCCAAGCGCAGAGCTCCGGCGTGGAACTCGCTGAATACGACTAAGATGGCGGCTATTTTTTTTTCTTATTGATCTTCCGAGAGGCTGTTATTTCAGGTGGTTTCTCCCTCCCTCCTATTCCAGGGATGCGCCTGATTTTAACAGAAAGCTCCACGTCGCGGGCTCCATCCGCGTGAAATGAAGCTTTTTATTAAGACTGTTAGATTCTACTCGAATTTATCCGAAATCATGGGTAAAAAATATGTTCGAAATTCTTCGGATTTAAATTTGGGGAAATGGAAGGGGAGGGGGAGTGATCGTTGGAACAGCGATTTACCTGTAGGCGCATTCCAAGACGAGGTAAGAGAAGAGCTCCTCCGTTGTGAGGGGGACAGCAAATTGCACCTCCAAAAAACAACGAAAAAAAAAAACTTGAGATACTGCGTCGAATTGGGCGAATAAAATACTTATTCTTTCCACCATTGGGGGGACATATTCTACTATTTTTTTTATCTACATGTGCGGTTTTTAATATTTCATTGCTTTACTTTGTAAAAATGACTCGAAGCATATACAGAACGAAATAAAAAATTTAAAAATACAAAAGCTCGTAAATATGCTTCTTTCAAATTCGTAAATAATTCTAAAAGAAACAAAAGAAAATTTTCATATATCCGTTTGATTATAAATTTAAATTTCTAACTATTAAATGGATTTGCAAACTATTGGGGTACTTAGAAGCTTTACGGATCGTACTTTGGTAATCATGAAGTCATGTGCGCAAAAAGAATGCATTCATTTTCAAAGAAACATTCGTAAAGCTTCTGTCTGAGTACCCCCATTGAATAGTCATCGTGATAGTTATGATAAAATCCCTGAAATTAATTCTGTGACTTGTGATTGACGAGATAAATTCTCGTGGACCATGCTTTGTAAATTTGCATAACTGACTTACATGTACATTTATCGCAATATACAGTATGCAATTTAAAATGTAAGTGTACACATTTTGTAGTTCATGGCTAGCCCAGGATGATCGACCTAAAAAAACAATTCTAGAACATGTGAATTTCTTTTGTCAGACGCCCTTATTTTGCCTGATTTAGTCATATCATGCTCACATCTTTTCTAAAATATAGCTTGCATTGACAAATAAAAAGGTTTCTTATAGACTGGAACAGCTGACTTTATTCTATATAAATCGGGCGTTGCAAAAAAAAGGTCTACAGTCACAGTGTCTTTGTGGAGGGGGTAATGGTAAAGGACAAAATTATAGAGAAGAATTAAGCATTAATAAATAGGAAAAAGTCCCTCTATTGTGCGTGAGGGAAATAATTATAATCGTTTGGATGTAGAAAAAAGCAACCTCCAACAAAAAACATCCTGTAGGCTCGAAAAGCTGAAATTGCAACAACTTTCGTTTGCAAATAAATATAAGGCGCAACACATCATTTCACACAAGGGTGGATATTTCCGCTTAAAAAAAAAAATCAACTTTGGCAATTTTCAGTGCACTTGATTCTGCTTAAATTGTGACTTAACTTATTTAAAAGTATTGAAATGCTAAGTTTAGATACCACTGCATATTTCTAAATCCACATACAATCAATTATAAAAAGCAAGAGGATTTAACATAACAAATGTACTGGTATAAAATCCAATTTGCATCATTATTATGATCGGTGTCTGTATACTATATCTAATATTCTTGGCATTGTGGTTATATGCCCTTTTATGCCTTCCTTCCTCCATCCCCAAACCCTTTCCTTTGCTTCCCCTTCCTCCACAAAAAAGTATTTGACTACAAAGCTCTCGCTAACTTGTAAAAATGCATAACCAACATGATTTCATTCAACGTATTATACGTATAGTGAATATATTAATTACACCTTCAATATAATATTCTGGCCCCAATCACACCGTTCATAATTTTAGTTAAATTTAAGGCACAATTAAACACATAAAAAGAGCTGATATTATATGAATACGGTACAAGGTAAACTTCATTCTTTGCCTAACAATAAATAATTTGATTCTAACTAATCAAACGCCAAAGAAATTCCGCATTAAAACTTGATTACAGTATTAAAAACCCCGTCCACATTAGTTATAAAATTTAAATTAGTCCACCATTGTAGGCACAAGAGGAATAATCTGCGACTGAACTTTGTATTAAGACTTGAGCGCCGCATAAAATATCAGTCAACGTATGGCAAGTAATTATTAATAAAAATAATTGCATAAAGGGTGCATCATAAGTTATTAGTGCTCATAGCTCTTCGCGCTAGAATAGTCCATAACTGCCCGGCAATACACAAAAATGAAATCTTAAATCAATTAAGAATTATAGTAAAAAAAAAATGCGCTAATTATTCATTAAAAAAAAAAAACGAAATGGCATTTCAACTTTCAAAAATCATCACAATTCATGTGGAACGTAAAATTCAACTCGACTAATAAAGCTGAGTAAAATGTTAGCAGCCTTAATTGTTTCACTGCCACGCTTCACTAAAGACATTTTTTAAAAAAAATGCCAAAAGAGCATTCGAATTTTCTCATGTATAGAGAAATTCTTCAATGTCCCAATTCTAAATTATCAGGATGAGCATCAAAACCTCTGGTGGCATACTGAGACCATGCAAGAACGTAGGAACAAAAGGCTCTAACGAAGATTCCCATTTCATACCAATCAAGAGCAACAGAATGCAATAATAAATATGCATTAAACTTTCTGAATGGAATTTGTGAAGATTTCAAAGAGGACCTGTGCCACGCTGCGTCTAATGTTTATAACTACATCCCATGCCGCATCGATTCCTTAGAGAGAATTTCAGGGGAATTACCGAAAGCTAATAATCTCTGCGTTGATGGTGATGATGCTCGTGCGATCTGAATCCAAAATTTGATGAATTTGAATGACCTCCACCCGCTGCCCCCTGGTGGAGAGAACCACCCCTCGCGAAGCTGTTGGTTCGACTATTTCCTCCACCTCCACCACGGCCTCCTCGGCGGATACTATTTCTCTCGCGATCCATTTCTACGTCTTCGAGGCGCTGCGTTAAAGTTAATTTCTGTTGGATGGCCATTCTCAGCAACGAATTCAGCGTTTTCTTTTCTTCTTCCGCTGAGGATAGGTGGCGCTGCATATCGTCAATCTGCGTGACATACTCCTCACACCGGGCAGCAAACATGGCCCTCAGTGAGGCAAAGGTGGCTGCATCTTCTTTCAGAGCTTTTAATTCGTTTCTTAGTTTGGTCATAGTTTCGCTGACAATGCTCTTCTCATTTTCATATTTGCTTTTCAGGTTAGCCAATGCCACCTCAGCAGTTTGCTTGTTGGCTTTTAGAACTGTCCGCAATGTGGCGATCTGCTCTCTCTTAGTGGACAACAACGATTTCAGTTTCAGGATCTGCTCCTGCAGTTCTTCTAAATCAGACGCGGATGAATTGTCATCTATTAGTGCTGAGGGACTCGTGGGTGGTCCACCATTCTGCCTGGAACCCTCGATGGTCATATCGATGGCTCGCTTCAAATGTTTCACCTGATCCCTAAGAGAGGACAATAGTTTGGTGCAAGCAGTAGGATCAACCACCCCTGCCACACATTCCGCAAGGCGACGCCCCTCATCTGAACGCAAGCGGTCGCACAAAGCCACAACCCGGTTGGTCACCTCGAGGCTGGAAGGCGGTCCAGACCGTTGTTCGCCGTTTGAACTTGTGTTACTGCCAACTGACATATCAGCTAATGAATCATTAGAAACAATCATAGAAGCTCAGAAAAGGGTCTTTCAAAACAAATTTTCAAGATCAACAAATTAAGTGTTAAAAAAAGACTCAAACCTTCATCTCCATCCAATTTTTGTTGTCTTGTTGAGAGGGCATCGTGCTCCAATACCTAACGATTTGGTGGATTCCCATTAGAAAGACAAACGTGATGATAAAGTTGAGCTACAGAATCACAAATGGTCGTCAATTCATCCTGAAATAAGAACAGGTGCCAAAATATTGAAAGTGCAGATCTAACATTCAAGCAAAGCATTTTTATGCAATGAACTTTCCATGCTTGCCAACATAAGAACATGAAAATAATAAATGTGCAAACTGTATTACTTTTTTAACGCTTCAACTGTAATCTACCTTGAATATAGGAAATGAAAAAGCAAAGCTTTTTTACTCATCTTAGAAGCAATTCATAGCAAACGCTACTTTAGTTTATAAACTAAGCTCATAACAGCACACAAACGCAGCTATAATATGCGAGAACATTAGTAACTACACGCAATTTATGAGTTGATAGTGAACTCTGTCATAGGGAAATTAAATAAAATTAACTATTTAATGCCCCACATTGATTATACTGTATTGACAAATTTCCATTTTACTGTTCAATTATTGTTATTAATAATAATGACTAAAGGTTTTCCTAATTTTGAGCATTTTTACTTTGATGAGGGAACCAAACACAATCGATAAGCAAAATGGTAAAACTAATCAAGAAAATTTTAGGAAAATAAAACATATATAGTGTTGTTTCCCCTTCTTAAGGGACCAAGAAGTAGAAATTCATTAAAAAAACAAAACTGAAAAATATATTTCATGTAGCAAATTCAGCCAGCTTCTTACATGCAAGATAATTGTTTAAAAATAAACCCCCAAACAATAGAGAACTTGCTGTAATATGTGAAAGATTTGTAATATAAAAATGTTGCTTACATGAGCATGTCCAAGTGAACTTCTGGACTCCCCTGCCACATCTCCCATGGTATTCAGATCATCACTCAATTCAAAGATCTTCTGTTCATAATTCAAGACTTTACTTCTGAGCTTTGTCACTTCATCTCTAAGACGGGATACAACATCAGCATTTTCCCCATCCTGGCTTTCCTTTTCCCTGAGCATTTTAAGCGTATCTCTTAGCTCATGCACGTGACGTGCTGCCATGTCATATCTGCTCTCATGTTTTGATAGCAAGTGCTTAAGGCGAGCAACTTCCTCTCCTACGGAGAATTCGTTTCTCTCGTCCAGCAAGGCATCACCCTGTTTTTGTTCCTCATATATCTGCTCCAAGACTGCCAAATGAGCCATCAGTTGCACTACCCTGGATTTCTCTTTGTCAACGTCGTTTTTCATCCGCTCCAACTGTTCCTGCGACATTTTCAAATTCTTGGTTATTTGAGATTTTTCGTTTTCTGCTTGCTCCAATTGTTTCTCTAATTTATGGATTTCGTTCAAATGGACTTCGCTGAACAGATCTCCCACAGTCCCTTGTTTTGAAGAATTTGTGTGCTCTTCTAGAATTAAATTCCACAATTACAACCTGCATTTAAATAAAATCCAGTGACAACATTTTGCAAAAGGTTCTAAATTGATAAATAAACTGCATTACCAAACTGTCTAGCATTTTTCATAAAATCTGCCTCAATTCGCTTAAGGATGGGCGTCCCACCTTCCTCCTCTTCTTCTAATTTATTAGAATCTTCACAAATTCCTAAAAAAAATGAGATAACATTTTGTCTTATGTAAGTTAAAAAATTAAGGTAGCATGATTGATGGCCATTGACGATGAAAAAAACTAACATATCACATAATATTTCAACATGACAAATTTAATGTACACACAAGGAGCGTAGTGATAATTTTTGAAGACAAAATAACGTTACAGCTAGTATAGGATAGCAAACCAATACATCTTCGGCATGCCTAACAGTTTTCGATGTAGTAGCATTGCCGATACATTCAATAATTAAACTTTATTACCTGCAAATCTTAGATTTCCCATTGATAAATTTCCCAAGTTGAACATTGAATCGTTGTTTAGACGTTGATCTAATTCTTTGCGTAATGCATAGCGCTGTTCCCTTTCTGCCTGCAGAGCTTCAAGTGCCTCTTCCATTTGCTTCTCTGCCATCCGCTTAAGTTTAATGGCATCTTCCACCTGTTGATTCAGTACCTCGGCCTCTTCCTGAAGGCGTCTTAGTTCATGCTTTGCCCCTTCAAACTCTACCTGAGATGACTTCAAACTTGACACTTGCTTTTGCAGAGATATGTTTTCTTCCTCCAATTCTGAATAATCTGTAAGCAATCTAGTTTCCCTTAGCTTTAATTCTCTCAGTTCAGATCTGAAACCTTTCTTCTCATATTCCGATACATCTTTGTCCCGAGATAGTTCGTGCAGTTCCAGTGTTAGGCGTTCCCTCTCGGCCAGCACACGTTCCAATTCTGTTCGGTTCTAGGAACGTGAAATACAAGGTACCACATTAATGTCATTACATGGAATGACAGAAAAAGTAAAATGGCAATGATTTCACTTTTTGCCAAATTCGCCTAGTAGTAGTAGATGTATAACTTGCATCAAGCTATACACTTTTTCTATTTTGAATCCCAAATAGTTCTTGGATGTAGATTCTATGGATTATAAAAATGTTTTCATACCTGTTTGACTTCACCTTCTAAATCAAAAATAGTAGATGTCAAAGATGCTTCTCTACTTGCTGTTTCCGAAAGTAAATTCTCTTCTTGTTCAATACCAGTCTTGGTGGAGGCTTTGTGGCTGGTTTGGAACTTCATCAAAGCCTAATTTGAGTAAATGGGAATTTCAAATTCATTTTCACGACAAAATTCTGAAAATTACCATATTTCATTCCACTAAAAATAAAGAGGTGAAGGGGCCTCACCTCTTTAACGCAGTCTAACTCGTGTCTGGCGTTTTCATACAAGTTCTCAAGCTCTTCGCATTTTTGCTGCAAACTTTGCTTTTCTGCAAAGAAAACAACGTGGTAAATTTAAAACACAAAAACCTACAAATATGATAATTAAGATGAAAATAATATGGGAGGATATATTTGTTCGGCGGTATTTACATTCCAGTTTCAACACAGAAAATAAACTTAGTGACTTAAAATGACAGTCTTAACCATGCACCTTTCCTAATTTGAATTGCTGTATTGGCGTTTAGTAGCAGTTTTGCCCTATTAGAAACGCTCACCACCCACCCAATCCTAACAATTAAGGAATAACATTTAAAAAACTTACCATCAAGAAGGACCAGTCCATATTGAGCAGATTGAACTTTCTCGTTATTAACCTCTGCCAATTCCCTCTGAAGTCGTTCAATTTCCAATTTAAGTTCGTCCATGGTTTCCATATTGTCACTCACTTTTTATTAATTAGTTAAATTTAATAACTAGATATTAAAAATATTTTACAAATGTTCAACATAGTAGCTTGCTGATCAAATCTGGTTATCTTCCCTGAAATCGATAAAGGTCGTACAATTTAATCAAGTTCAAGTGCTTTTAAAGTGCTTGCCCTGGTATCAATTATATTCATTGAATTTGATAACTTCGAACTTGGAAAACTAAATAAAAAAATTTAAAAAAACTTCCCACCAGTAACCACTCCAATGAATTATAATCTGTGTGCATTGTACGCTTTAAAATGCACTAAAAATATCCCACACATTCTGCTAAAAGACAAGCACACCCACGTTCAACCATGTAAGTTATAAAAAACGAGTTAACAATTTCAATCTCATACATTCTAACGAACAATTACAACCATAGCTTAGGTAAGGAATATGCATACAGTGTGTTGAAAAATAAATATCACAAAGAAAGTTGTCAGCTTTTTTTTAAACCTAACTTGAAAACTAGGTTGTATGAAAATGAATATATATTATCACTCCTAAAATAAAACTTAAAAATGGCACAGTAAAAGCATGAAATTATTCAAATTTAAAAAATTCAAGTATTAACTTTTCAAGAGCTGACCTCATTTAAAGAGTTGGAGACAATTGCCTAACAGAAATCTTTTAAGATCGAATCAGTCAGAATCACCACATAATTGTTTCCGTATTTGGGGATGGTCAAGTTATTGACAGGACAACTGCGGTAAAATGTCATGATTGCTGCACATTTTTTTAAATGAAATATGACTACAATAAGGATGAATTACAAAAAAATCCTATAAGCTAGTCTGGACTTTAACTGGACGATAAATTTATCCCATAACATGCTGAAGTTTTGAATATTAATTTAAAAATTTGTCAATGATCCTGATCATATGAACAGAAATTTAAATCAATCACAGTGACAGCTAGTTGTCGATGGCAGTCGTACGTTGGACCAAATCTTATATTTACTAGCACATATGTACTTTAATAATGAATACAATATTAATTAACCTAATAGCTACTCTGATATGGATCGATTAAGATCGATGATCATCCATATACTTTAATATATGACACATTATTTACAACAATTAAGCATTGCTTGCTATATGCAATTAATACATTTCATTTGTGCAAACATCTATAGCAGTAATCTATCATAAATTTATCCTAGTGCTGAACTGGAGTAGGCTACCTGTAAAAAATAGTTCAATATAGGCCTAACAACCTAGCAGCTAGGTTTCATACTGTACGTACCATCTATGGACTGCCAAAAACGCTTAGGGGAAAAAGTCGAGGGAGAAGTTATAAGAGCAAAATATATTTAACAAAATCAGTGCATACAATTTTACGATAGATTTGGAAGATGGATAGTAATATATTTCAGACATGACGAGCCAGCACACCTATAGTTATGCATGTACATGTAGCTCGTTCACCATAAATAGGTTGTAACAAATATATAGAAACTTCACTTACAGTAGGATATCTTCTTGATTTATAAAAGGTGTTATAAATTAAAAAAAACTTCATCTACGACTAATAAAATTATTAAAAGTTAAGATAATTAAGATATGGAAAAATCCATATTTTCCAGGTGTGGAAATCGGGCTTCGTTAGCTCAACAGAGGAACGTTTCCGAGCCTCCTATACGAACAGGCCTGTGCAGCCGCCATTTTCTCTATGGGAACGGATGTCTTTTGGTTTCCCGCTAGGCGGCGCTAGCATGTTGGCATGGTACACGGCTGAATACTGTACATGAGCACAGCATAGCAATACATTATAGCGATTTTGTACTAAGTACCGTTTTTACTCTTTTAAAAAAAATGAATTCAATTAAAATAAACTTTTAAGATAAGAATAAACTAACAATACGCAATATAGTAATTTAGTTCCTTACTAATCTGTGCGCTCTTCCGCAAAGTCTTCCGATAGTGGAACACACCTGTACTGTACATGAATACATATGACAAGTTATGCAATGCAATGTTTATATGCAAATTTGCATTTCAAAGACAGAAGATATACTATTTTGCTTAAAGTAGGCTAAAATGATTGAAATATAGCATTGAATGCACTTGTCAATAGATTTCTTCTTCAAGAAAATAATTGTGAATTTGAGACATGGGTAGATAAATTTATAATTAATTAAACACACAAACTTGTTTACTGCATCGAAAGTGTTCATGTCATCTTTATAGATGACATGAACACTTTCTTGCTCTTAGCTTTTTAAAACAGAGACCAACACTACTAGTACTTCCTCATCTTAATTAAGTTTCCTAAAATGGCTTTAAAAACAGTACCTGGCTGCTAAGCTCCTTATTAAATTGTCAAATGGTTAGGAATGACGAGCAGCCAACAATACGGACATACGTAAAACCCTGATACATTTAACTTGTACGTTAGTGAAACTGACCATAAAACAGATCAACTGATACAGCATGATTTTAATTAATAATGATTCTAACATACTTTTACAAAAAAATAATTCAAATTACATTTTGTCCATCAAGCACACGACTAGAGTTGTCTTAATCGGTGGATGCCACAACCACAGCGAATTCTAATTTCTCAGCAACTGGCAACTGATCTCCTGAAGGATCCTTAATGAGAAGCGCCTCTTGGTCCTCATAAACTAGCAAATTCTGGATGCAAACTGAGTTGGCATCTATTGAAGGAGCCATAGCATCAAATGCCATCACGTGCTGTGAATTCGGTATGGCAAGTGTGGTATTGTCACAGTTGGTTGGGTCCTCTAGCTTCAGTAGAACAGAATCCGGGTTTTGGATTGCTGAGTGATCTTGCGAACCTAGGCTGCCACTATCTATTGTCGTTTTGTGGATTCTTTTCAAATGCATCCGAAGATTGTCTTTTCGTCGAAAGGACTGGCCGCACATGGGACACACCCATGACTTCTCATCAATATTTTCGTGCAGCTTTAAATGACCTTTCAGCTTACTACTGTCAGCATACTGCTTTCCACATATTGTACAAGTGAAAGGCTTCACACCTAGCATTTGAAAAATGAGAACGTTAGAAAAACCATAATTGTAAAATTTTTCGCAAGGTAAAAAATGCTGGCGGAATTTTTTCACCTGTGTGACTCCTTTTGTGCCTCATATAGCCTGATGAAGTCTGTGCTCGAAATGAGCAGATCTCGCATATAAACCGCCTCTCATTATTGTGTTTAATACTGATATGCTTTTCGAGGTCATGCTTGATGACGCATGCATAGGGACATTGCGTGCATTTGTGCGGCTTGTCCACTGTGTGCTTCCTGAGCATGTGCGCTTTCAGTTGATGATCAGTAACGAAGGACTTGTTGCACGTTGCACATTTGATGTTCTCTGACAGAGGGTTACCCTTGGGATCCACCTTGTGAATTACGGCAAGGTGCTGCTCAAAGGTCCACTTTTGAGCCGTGTGGTACTGGGGAATAGGTTTAAGAACAAAAAATATTAGTTGTATTATAAAAGGCAGGAAAATATTCATAAATTATTTATTTACATTAAGGGGGACTCCTCAGGACCGATTTCACCCATTCCCACCCCACGTGGGTCGTTCCGAATGTGAGCCCTCTGCACCCACATACAGCACAGTATAGGCAAAACTTCAATCGCGCATAGCTCCCTTTAGAAATAAAGAAACCAATAAATAAAAACGTTACCTGGTTCGGCGACTTCTTCTCCTGACCGCGATACCTGATTTGAAGTTAGCTATCTGCACGTGAAATTGCAGGCGAGGGACGCGTTTGAAGACAGTAGAACCTGGTTTGAATCTTAGCAATAACGGACATTGTTATCGACTAGACATTCCCGGTGATTTTCGCCACCAGGCATGCTTGTCGATAACAAGGTTGAATTTTAGCCGTTATCGCTAACGCGTCCCTCGCGGCCCTGTGGGTGCAGGGCGCACATTCGGAACGACCCACGTGGGGTGGGAATGGGTGGAAATCGGCCCTGAGGAGTCCCCCCTGAAATGTCTGAATTTTTTACGCAGCTTCATTTTCTATTAAATTCACAAAGGCCAAATCCCACTGTTAATTAAAAATTGTAGGTGATCAAAATTCCATTCCATTCCAAGAAAGAACATTAAAAACTTCCAAAAATTCCATCATCATTTACGTACCAGCCAGCTGCATACTCACCATAAGAAAAAGAATACCGGTGCCTGCAAACTTCATGCATTTTACTTTAGATCACTTTCATACCTCGCAGTGGGCACACTTGTGCAAGTGTTCCGGATCGTAATGCGATTGAACGTGGCGCCGGAATCCCCGCTTGCTTTTGTAGGTCTTAGCGCAAACGTCACACGTGAAACGATCGGCTTTTGGGTCATGTTTGGCGCTGTGACTCTTGTAGCTCTCATAGTCACAATGCTTGTATTTCTTGATGGGCCGTTTAAGACGCCTCACACTTTTCTTATTTGTCAAACTCGATTTTTCCTCCATGATCACATCCGCGGACTGTTCACTAGCTTTCAATTCCTCTTCTCCAACCTTAACCTCCACACTCGTGGCTTTGCAGCCATTACTGCTGGTTTCATCAGAGTTTTCGTCAGTCCATTCTGGATCACTTCCATCACTGCCACTGTTATGAGCTGCATCATCATTGCAATCATTCGTAAACTCGTCCGGTTCAACACTAACAACTGCTTTTTGTTCCTGTATTTTATGTTTTGCAAATGAGGTCTTCTTTGTTTGTAGTTTTCTTTTAGGAGGCCGTTCTGGACTGATTAGAGCAACAGAATCGTTTTCTTGATCAGTTTTCTTTAAATCTGGTAGGTCTTTGAGTTTCTGAATGGTTTTCATTAGT
>JAQGAO010002202.1:0-20549 GCA_034697705.1 Ommatoiulus sabulosus | reverse complement strand
AACTGGCAACATTATCGGCTCACGAGCTGTAATGCTTCAGTATTGGTCGTTTCCTCACCTTATATTCTTACACCGTGATCGGGGGAGACGTGGAAATTGACATAGTGGCGGCATCTCGTGGGCATCCAGCGAAACGCATGTGCAAGGACAAATACAGCGTGCGTCAAAAATCACCTCGACCGCAACTATAGAGAAAATTGAATGTGCACTCGGTCTACAGACTGGCTTATACGAATCAGATCATCATGTCTCCCTAATTCGAACTTCTTTCAGTTGGGACCGATGCAGGTAGCAAAATGGGCTCGAAAAATCATCAAACAATCGGTGCACTCCCATTCTCCCATTTACTTTGGCATTAAAGTAAATTGTTTAAGATTTAACAAATCGGTATATAACAACACAAAATACAATTTCTTTTTTGAAATTTACAATTAACTTTCGAAAACAATAACATGCATGCAGGACTATCTATCGAATACTTGGATATATCTACAGTAATAAAGGTTGATATACAGGGTGTACCTAAAGTCAGCTGCCAAATTGACAGGGTTTGTAGATGGTGGTATGTGGAGTATAAAGGCCCTAAGAACATGTGTTGGTAAATGTCTCCTTAACACACAAAAACGGTGCTTTTCGGTTATCCCCCTCCCATGATTTGCATTGCACTGAAGTAATGCAGGGAAGCCAAATGAATATATCAAGGTGCTAACTTTCGGTACAACCTAGGGTTACTTAAAGTCAGATACCAAATTGACAGGGGTTGTAGCCGGTGGTATGAAGAGTAGAAATGGTCAAAGAACATGTGCGCATAAATGTCTCTTTATTAACATGGCTACCCCCCTTGATATTTTTATATGGCTTCCCCGCATTACTTCAGTGCAATGCAAGTCATGAGCACCGTTTTTTGTGATAAGGAGACGTTTGCCAACACATGTTCTCTGGGCATTTATACGCCACATTCCACCGGCTACAAACCCTTTCAATTTGGCAGCTGACTTTCGGTACTCCCTGCATACAGTATCACGCTTATGGCAGCGCTGCGTTGCCATTACATTCAGGTTACATTAAAGGTTTTGCACCGCAACAACCCAGAAATTGGTGTGAGCGCCTGTGATTTGAATTTCGAAACACATTTTCTTCACCCTTCACATTTTGTAGTGTATTTTTTGATTAACTAAACCAGCAAAATTCCACACTTGATCAGGGCATTGAGGTCATTAAATCATATTCCAAGAACCCTGTATAGTACTTGTATTATTTAACAGAACTATATGGACCTAGCCTATATGACACCAATTTGGCCATTTGCTGAAACAGCCTCTGTTTCAAACATTTACATTCGCGTATATAATACAAGTACTATAACGGTATATTTTTAATTTCTAAAGCCGGCCATACACGGAGAAAGTTATATCTGGAAATACGGCATGTTCAAAAAGTTGAATGTGAATTACGAGAAATGAAATGTTTTAATTTGTCAATTATAAAAACATAAATGCATAAGTCTAATTATTTTCAGTTTGAAATTTCTTTTTTTAAAAGCCAAAGTCAGTGAAATGCTCAGAAATATGCGCTTGACTTTTCGGACACGCTGAAAATTGCCAAGTTTCCAGATATAACTTTCCTCGTGTATGGCCGGCTTAAACATTGCTTTATGGATCCGTACGGCAAAACTGCGAGAACTGCGAGCATAATTCAAGCCCAGGAGCCAGGGCAATATGAAAGGCACACTTTCGCGGGCAGCACGTGCCCAAACTTTTAAGTTGGAGACGACGCCAGTGATGCGGGCGTCATTATTATCGTACTATACAGTATTCCTAAAAGCAGCAAAAAGTTCCCCATCCCGCAACGACAACACAAGATGGCGGCTTTTCGCCTTTCCTTTTCAAATTTCAGCCCCATCAGTTATTATAAACGCCCGGGTTTATTGTGAGGCCTACCGAAGATAAGCCGTCGAGGGGCTGGTCAGCGCATTTGCCCCACTCAATTTAAGGGGATTAAGCGCACGGGCAATTAACTTCGCCGCCACCATATTGAAAGCGACGACGATGGGAACCCGACAAAAGAGTAGCCCAATGTTTTTCCATGCTGGTAGGCAGCGGCAGGCCGTGCCACGTGACCTAGACGATCCGGGCTAACTCACCTGTAGGCTGTAGCATGCATTCATTGGCGCTGGTGCCCCATGCAGGTGTGAAGCACTCCCACGGGGCTCGTGTAACGGTACCGGCACGAGACTCGGTGACATCCAACTTTTTAGGGCCAATATGGCACACGCGTTCGCGGTGTTATCAACATTTATCGTAATCAATCAACGCGCCGTGGCCCCTCCCCAAACACAGGTGGTTGCATCGCGGGTACGTTTCCCAGCTGCATGGGTCCTAATGTCAGCCAGTTCACGCAGCTTCTGGTGAGATTTATGGAATTAAGGACCAGCGCAGGATCTTGCTCAGACAAGGAGCAGAAACTGTGGCTACGACAACTTTTCTGCGACGGGAATATTACGAAAAACTCCGCACGAATTCTTCATCCACTCTCCTATAATTGGACAAATGGTAATAATTTAGGAGTCAATTTATTTCGATTTGCGTTTTCACTTATGACGAATAAAAAGTGCTTAGGAAATCAGAAAGTGTTAATTTGAACTTCGAAGACATAGGAGTGGAAAACGGAAAAATGCAATTGAAACTTAACAATTTAACACGACATGGACATTTTAAAAGAATTTAAAAATGGTATCATTTTAAACATTTTCAGATATTTGAAATTGAGTCGAAATTTAAAAAAAAAAATAAGTTTAGGAAATTTCTTCTCAGTTGTTTATTATACACATAGGAAGAATGTTTCTAAATTTGAACCATATGTAGAAGGATACAATGAATTCCCGTCAATTTGTTCTCACATTTTTTTTAAAATTTTCAACGAAATCAAAACAAATACGTTGTTATTTGATTCATGTTAAAGTTAACGAAAAACAAACACTCAACATTCATTAACCGCGAGAATCTTTAACTGAACATGACATATTTTATTGGAAACTATTTTTTAATCAGATGAAATTACAGATTATTGTATATTTGGAAAAGTTGGACTAAAACTTAGAAATCGTCGACACGATTATATAGTCTGTGGCATTCTCTGTGCTTCGACTTTGGGTCACACGCTGACCCCCCGGGAATTAAGCCATAGTTGCTAAACAGCGCAATATTTATATATTCTTTGAAAGGTCCCATGCATTTTTGCAATTATTAACGCCAGTCCCGTGCACGTACGTCCCCAACCATTTTAGGTTTATCTCTAATCTTTCCCATATTCTTTATGAAGTCCATCATTGCGATCTTTTAGGGCATTTCAATCTCCCGCTGCGAAACGTACAATATAATTGAAAGACCATCGGTTCGGAATGTTTGGATATTATCCCCCCTTCTGTATCAACTCCCTTTGTAACCCCAAACCTCCCATTTTAAGGTCGCTCAATTGAGTTTTGATAAGAATCTTTCATGCATTTATTAACATTAGGACATTGTCATCGGCAAGGGGTTAGAAGCGATTCCACGGACCTTGAAAAATCGTAAAACAGCATACTGTACACAAATGGTAAAAGTTACCAACATATAAACATTCCCTGCATATATTCTCAAAATAAGAAATATATTTCTCAAAGACCTGTAATATGTGCAAAACACGTTTAAAAGCTTTGTGAACATGTATATGGTTTTCCGATGATTACATAAATACTAGTAATATAATTGGGAAAACAATTATTACAATTTTTCCAGTCGATACTTTTTTTTAAAAAAAAAAACTGGTAAAGGATGAGTAAAGAATTAGGCTCGTCTAGAGATATCGACTTGGTCAGAGGAAACTAAAAGACATATTTTGATAATAAATTAAACATATCACGCATTAGTTGGTTTTTTCATTGTTCGGTAATTCAACTTCGCTGAAAAATAGAACAAATTTTTTAGCATTGCGGTTATTATATACCACTTTAAATTGAAAAGTTGATTTAAAAAAAAAATACAGAATACAAACATTACATATACATCATATTTTTGCAGTATAATTTCATGCAAGTAATGGTCCTATCCATAGTAAGTTAATCTCATTTGAATCATCGTTGAATTGGGCGACTTGGATTATCCATGCATGTATGTAGCAACTAAGTTAAAATTTTAGTCTCTTAAGACGCATATGATTATAGAATGTATTAAATGCCATTAAAGTTAATAAGAACGTACAATGCAATGCACATGCATGCACAGTGTGCATGTATATACACGTAGGTTGATTCACCCGACATCCAAAAAAGCATCCAAAATATTACGAAATTTACATGTACCGTAGTGTATATAGTGATTTGTTTTGCAGTAAAGCATTGTTATTTAACATGGCTGTATGGGATTTTTAGATTTATAAGTCGTAAAATGAGTGTATAAGTTCACAAATATGTCAGATATTAAAAGCTCTTAATCCTTAACTTTAATTATTACGTCGCGTCGATACGAATTTCTTCAAATTCTGAATGACTATTTCGATGTTTGCAATTATACAACTTACTGAATGCGGATATAAATTTACAAGTACGGTAGCCTACTTGACCCTTCTCTCAGTAATCGTATAATCAGTTTTTGATTTTTGACTCATGTGCTGTAGATGCATGTATACTGGAACCGATCAGAGGAAATAATAGAAACTCGGTGCATATTGACAAATAACTCAAAAACGGCTGTATGGACTGGAATAATTACAAACATTTGTAATAATTGTATATAATACAAAGTTTTATTTTATATTTAACTTTTATTCACTCTAACGTGAGCTCTTTATTATTTATTTTTACTTATTCAGTACAATTAACAGTTCAGCTATTACTGTATTGGTATAGAAAATAAATGCACATGCATGTGATTTGCAAACGAGAGAAACAAGATGTCCATGCAAAACAAAGGTA
This sequence comes from Ommatoiulus sabulosus, assembly GCA_034697705.1. NCBI lineage: Eukaryota > Metazoa > Arthropoda > Diplopoda > Julida > Julidae > Ommatoiulus > Ommatoiulus sabulosus. The sequence continues at coordinate 15,598 of JAQGAO010002202.1, read as the reverse complement.
TATACTACTATTAGTTACTTAGATTTATTTGTATACGGACGATTGTATTCATTATCAAATTTTGTAGAGAAAACGTATTATCTTAAGCGTGGATCTAATTTTTTTATAAGAACAAAATTGAGCGTCAAAAAGTTCCAAAAATCGTAGTCAGACCAGTGAGTTGTTTAAGTCGTAGAAAAGCATTAACTATTAATATTAATAAAAAGAGAGTTAAATTGGCAAGTTGAGATTTGTTATACTTGGATCAACGCAACAGCTAGTGCCCCGAAAACTCGGATATTGGAACCAATTCAATTTTATAGCATTTCTGCGAACGTATTAATCGTGATTTCTCTTAATTCTCTCGTATTTATATCGAGATTATACGGAATAATACGAACCAATAGCGAAAGGGGGTAGGCAACGTTATACTTTTTAGAATAGTATACAAGTATATTCGTGTGGCGTGGCGAACGAGCAGCTCCTTTCGCATAATGACTGCTAGAAGTTCATTTGATCGGAAACTTCCATCAAACGGCTTAAATGATTAATCGCCATGCTGGTTGAGGGTGGATCATCTCCAATTTTTGTCCTTATATTCGCAAGCTGACATCAATTATTCAATTAAAAGGGTTTGAAGCGGACACTAGGCTGCGTTTTTTCGTTCTCTTCAGTTTCCTCAATTGCGCGCCCCGGCTATTATCAGAGCCCAATTTCAGGGCCTTAATGTGACAATCATCGGGTCATTAATGTCGTCTTGGGCGGCGAAGACACAATTATTCGCTACCCCAAATGCGCTGCCATGAAATCGTCGCCACCCCCACTCCCGCGAGTAATAAGCTTTTTAAATACATTCAGACGTCATAAAAAGTGAAATGCCAGGCCATTTATCAGCCAATTGGCGCATAAAGGGGGCCATTGGGATAACCTCTGACCCTACCCTGCAGCCCGCGACGTCATCACACTTTTCCAACCGGTTCGCTCGGCCAACTTTCAAGGATTCTCAAAAATAATAGCAGCGATTAAACTTTCGCCATCCTATTGTACGTTGCCTACAATGTACATGTACATACATGGCGCTATAGTATAGACTTCGTTTCAAAGTCTTGATGAAAATCCAAGATTTAGGGCGTATACGTGCAAGCAAAACATATTTGTTTGGCCACGTGAATCAGAAATTGAAAATGAATTAAATAATAAAGATGATCCGGTTTAATCCATATTTTTGATTTTTAGATTATATTTTCATAAATAATTGCGAGCGAAGAAAAATCTTGGAAAGTCCTGGAAAGTTGAAGAAAGTTTCAAACATGAGATCAGAGGAATTCCGTAATTTGAACCTTGATTCGTTAAAGTTCTGATTACCTTTCCCTTGCTCTTTGGCTGGCTGCACCATTCCCAAGTTAATCCCTACTTATCAACTTGTAATGTCGATGAAACGTAAAGGTCAGTAAAATTCAGGACAAACATTGAAATTTTAACCAGTACAGGTACTGTATACTAGGATTTCTGCGATGCAAACATTAGTAAGCACCTTAAAAATGTTCATCAGCACCTGTTAAATTTAGCAGAAATAAAGAGCAATCGGAGATTGAGCGTTTCACGTTTTACAGGATGAATTGTATACGTTTTCGTGTTATGAAAACATCGCAATTTCAGAATTTTTAACAAAGATCGCTGATACTTCTATAGGTATACCGGGATCCGCGCTCTATACCCTGGCTCCCGTATTCCCCTCCACAGGTCCTCCTATAGTGCACTTCAGTTCGCATCGCTGCGATTGGTGGCAGTCGACCCCCGCTACGTGACGTCATTGGACGCCCGTGCCATCGACGAACACGTGCGTCTGGTCCACATAAAAATCAGGGTTTTGTCCAAATCAGTCCGTAGCCCGAGTTGTTCCATTCACTCGAGAACATGTGACGCGCGTGGCACGGGCACTCGCGACTTGGCTTCATTTCTAATTGATTCAATTAATTAAGAGCTGATTTGCGCGGCAATAACCAACAAGACTACTAATTAATCGCGATCAATTTCTTCCGAGTGATTTGTAATGAACTCCGCCATTGACCTGGTCAATTCAAAATCGGATTGTTCGCGCGGTAACTTCCACAGCATCCAAGTGATGCTAGGTTTGCAGCATCAGGACATGATGCAGGCCCAATTGTCCCAAATCGGTCCGATGGCAGGGCAGCTGCAGCAGGGGGCAAACGCTTGTGTCCCGGACATGAGGACGCAACGCGTGCAATCCATGGGCGAATTAAAGAGACATCAAAACGACATGAAAATGGAAGACATTGCAGGTAACATCTTGAATTTATGACGAGCGACTTTGCATCGATTGCTCGTAAACGCATTCACTCTTTGCCATTCTAAAATGGCAATTTTGTTCAAAAATAAGTTTTGGTTTTTTCCTTATTAGTAATCTAAATGAATAGAAAGCTTAATCGACGAAACAAATCCTTTAACTTTTTTGCACGTGGCATGATTTGCGTCAATGTATGAGTATAGCGTACAAATCAAATTGAAAGAATTGCCACTGAGAGTTAAGTTTGCTGAAATATTGTTTTGTTTGCAGTTTTAAAAAAAAACTATATATGCGCGAGGTTAACTTCGTAATTGATTAAATATAGAAAAATAGATAAGATACGAGCTCGTAGCTTAGTTTTATAGTTTTGTATTTGTTGTCGTGGGACGGCGCTATGCATGTGCGGAAATGGTGGAAACTTCGAAAAATCCAGTTAGAATGATATATTTGCTTGTGAATAAATTTTACCCCAACGTTTTCCTCTAGAAGGAAAAAAATCTTTTACATTTTCTCGTATTATTGACTATACAATCAGGCAGCGTAAAATCGTATTTGCGTTATATTTAAATACACAATAGAAAACCGTACAGGATTTTTGCATACACGTGCATGTACATGTAAGTAATATTTATCTGAAATGGTATTTTTTTAGTTTTAATCATTTTGCATCGTGAAATTACGATTTTCAAAACAAAAATAAGACAGAGCTCCTTCTGGAATTCGTAAAAGCAATTACTTGTAAGTTCATGAGTTACAATCGCTTTCATCAGAGAATAAAGAAAATACAGGTTGAGTATCCCTTATCCAAAATCCGAAAATATTTTGAGCGCCGACTTGGCGTCACGTGAGAAAAATTTCACACCTGGCCTCATGTGACCGCGGTCTTATTTAAAATACTATCTGCGAACAGTTCATTTGCACATGCATAAGTACAATGTTATTAAATGAACTGGTCAATTTCGACAGTAAGTTTCTTCAAACATACTGTATAGGCTACAGTGACTGCTTACATATTATTTCCTAAAGTACATGAAGTATAGGAAATACTATGAATGAAAAATGTCGACCAAATCCAAGTGTTCGACTTTTTCCGCCCATTATTTCCAAAGTTTTTGTTCATATATTTACACAGAATTTTAATTCATCCAGGGTAAAATTAAATGCTATCAATTGAATAATTTATGCCTTACACGTACTGTATTTGTTTAGATTGGTGTCTCGCCGACTAACAATACTCAACGCGTGCGCCTTGTTGTCGTGTTTCCATGCATGTAAAGGTCTCGTTTATTTTAATTAAGTTTAATAAACGGCTAGCGACAATTTAATCGAAACGAATTAAATACAAATCTAGCCTTTTAATTCAATTCAAATTCGGAATTAGTTCAATTAACTTTAATGGAATGAACATTTTTTAAAAGAAAGGACAGCACGCGAATAAGTCACATATTAGTTAGGAAGAATTAATTTAATGCGTGTCAAAAATGTTATTTAAATAAAGCATTATTGTAGTATTAATAAGAACAATAAAGATTATTTCTTTTATTTGGCAAGGATAGCAAAATTATTTTTGGGACAGAAATTAGAACTTTTCCATTCAGTAACAATTACTTACAGTAAATATGTAGTAGCAGCTGTTTGCCATTTCTGAGGCTTCAATTGTTGGGATTAAAAAAAAATTAACAACACAGTGAAATAAATTAATATTGTTTATTAGTATTATTTACAACAGAAACTGCTTCCACCCTCTTAACAACGAAAGCTTTAGGTTCAAATTAATATTTATAACTTACTTTTAATGGCAAATTTTGTATTCCAATTTCCATAGTAGCCATTACGTCTTAGTACACTTTATAATAATGCTATATACCTAGATCACTAAAATTATGTGGAATCTTTTATAAGCGTACTATAGCTGGTTTGCCCGGGCTGTACTTACCGACGACGGAACGAAGCGATCGAGTGAAAGCGACGAAGTAGGCCTAATGAACGAACCACAAAACATACAGAGCCCCGTAGCGGAAGATTATTTTCTTTTTTTTTTCGTTTTGTACGCGTTTTGCGTCATTACTTACAAAACGAAAAACAAAAAAAGTAATCTTCCGCTACAGGGCTCCGTATAACCGCGGCCCCGGAACAGGCATGCATCAATCCATCCCCATCCATGATCCATCCACAACGCTCGGGGCACACAGCTCTTCTTTATATATATAGATTTATTTCTTATTGCGTCTAGTTTAAAATGTATCCACTTTTATTAAAATAAACCACTGATCATAAAATATGACTAATTATTCAATAATTGCATCTATGGATTCAATAATATCAAGATTAATCTTTTTTTAAAAACATAGCAAATTATCCAATTTTGCGAAAAAATCTAGACATACTGTACATGTACATAAATTAAGTTGTTAGGAAAAGCAAATTCCTTTAGAATATTTACCTTTATATTTATAAGAGAAAAAATGTATTTTTATATAATTTTGCAGTTCGTTCCCTTGATGGAGACAAGTGTCAAGAAATTAAAACGGGTGGAAAAGCATCGGACAAGGCAGTTAAAAAGAAAAAGACAAGGTACAGGTGAGATCGAGATGGGGCATTGGGCAAGGCCGGGAATAGCCAAAATTGAAATGCACAAATGCATCACGAGAATCCGTTCAAATAAACACTTATCAGCCTTTTTATTACTATGACCTGCTCTTAAAAACAAGTTGCTTTAATAAGAACTATATGCAAGAACTTGAATAGGCAGATGAGTAATGGTAATTCTGAGGTTAATTTTATATGCCATATTCTTCGCATAAATGATTTGGGTAATATATTGCACATATAAAAAGGCCTAATTTAGGGAGCGGATCAGTTATAACCAAAATCTCCTTCCAGAACCACATTCACGGCTTACCAGTTGGAGGAACTCGAAAGAGCCTTTGAGCGGGCGCCTTATCCGGATGTCTTTGCCCGTGAAGAGTTAGCGCTCAAGTTGAACCTTAGCGAGTCCAGAGTCCAAGTATGGTTTCAGAACCGCAGAGCTAAATGGCGGAAACGTGAGCCACCGAGGAAAACAAATTACATTCCTACAAGTTAGTATAAACCTAAGCATATGCTAAGAAATTTGAAATTAATGTACACGTACGTGAATTGCAATTCCCTCCAGAGCAAATTCCATATACTGTATGTACTAATTTTTAAGTTTCCCTTATTCAAATTATAAGGTTGCTCGCCAGCGTCCATGAACACTTTTTCCCCGCCGTTGCCTTCATTAACAGCATTTAATACACAGACAGATAGTTGGGCCTATGCATCTTCCACCTACGATTCCTCCGTCTCCAGCCATTTGAACCTAGGAAGTCACCTACCAAATGCTTATGGGTTTTCCTCGTCCCCAACTTCTGGCTACTCTTATCCGATGTTATCGCCGACAATCGGAATGCCAGATCCCCTTTTTTCCAATGTTGGCATGCGAAGTCAAGGAGATTATGCGCCTCCTGTAACCGTGGAAAAGACCAACATATTGGACGATTCAAATGATCCGACACGCCTCAATAACCACCAGCTGAAGAAGGATCATGTTTCTTCTCATTCACCACTCACGTTTGTCGCCTGAAAAATCTACATGACGTTTTTACTCAAACACCAATGAAGCTTTTCTCAAAAATCATGGGAAATTCAATTTCTCATTTTACTTCCACAAAGGTGCTCAAGTCTGAAGCGACACTGTCACAATTATTACAATAGGTGGAGGCTTATCCTGCTTTCCAGCATTGGGAAAATTTACATGCTCACGTAGTTTGTTAGTTCTGAATCATGATTGCAACATAACAGTAGAATGCATTAGCCACCAAAGATTGCTATTTACTCTGTTATAATAATGTAGGCTACGCAAGAACTGGTAAAAATATTTTTTTCCCATATGTGCCAAATCAATTTATTATAGGAAAAATAAATTCATTATCAATTCATGGTCCTATAAAGAGCTAGTTTTTTCCTAAAAATACCAAAGCAGCAAAATGTTTCCATAGACTTTCTTATAACTTTGTTAAATAACTTTATTCTAAAGATAAAGATGTTATGATACAACACTGTATAATTTCCTTCCCCCTAGATTGGTGGTATGTTTCATAACAGCGTCCCAAAGCGAATGACCAGTTGAACTCTTACTTTTGCTATTTGTGGGAAAGGGGAAAAGCACAACTGGTCGCTCACAGCGGAATGCCATTAAAACATGGCATTACAAGAATGAAACAGTTAACGAAGATGTGATGTAACATTTTTATAGAAGTTTAATAAAAGATAACAGATGAATACATTGAAAATACTAACCAACATTGTTGGCCGATTTTAATGTTTCTATTTACAACTTGTTTTTAAATTAAATTTTAATAATAATGGAAAGTTATGTTCCAAAACTTTCCAGTAAAGATTGCTCGAGAATGCTAACGAATTAATTTATAAAGCGAAAAACCTTAATAACGAAACAAAGATTTCTATTTGCGGAACGAGAATGCTAACGAATTAATTTATAAAGCGAATAACCTTAACAACAAAACAAAAATTTCTACCTGCGGCAAACATGAGGATCATACGGTCCCATGTATAAAGTAGACTATGTCATCAATGACGTTGACAAAAACCGTGCAGGAACCTTTCCACTCTTCAATGCTTTTCGATAATCAATAACTGGTTTCCAATCTGAGGTTTCTTGAAAGGGTTCGCATTTCCATAAATATTGATAACTGTCAGGAAGAAACTAAATTCTAGATATTTGCGAAAATAAGGTATCATCAGAGAGCAAATGCTGACAATTTTGCCATGTTTGAATTTACTATAACATTGAGTAGAATAAATTCTTACGAATGTTTGCGTCCTTGAGGTGTAAGTGACTTTACGAAAATAATTAAAATTTCCAAATATTTAATGTTGGGAGGAGCGACGTAACGCACTTCTGTCCTTCCCGATGGCGCCATGCTGAATTTTATCCCTTCGTCATGGAGAAGAACAACGGCTTTTTGATGTTCCGTATCAATAATTTCCTCACCAAGGATTTTGAAAAAATGTAATGCCAGCATCTATACAAAAGCCATTGCAGAATCAGATTAACTATATCTGCAGCAGCTGAGCAACATCAAAAATTGAATTCAATTCTTTATACTTTGATGATAAACTGAAGTTTTACTAATTGGAATGGATACACATTTTGAACAATATGGCAAAGATTTTATACATTTTTAAGATGTACAATTTGAAGATTCTTCTTGAATTTTTTTGTTTGTTTTGCTGCCAGAGAAAAATTAAGTTATCTCAATCATAGCTTAGACGTTAGATAATTTTTTTATATTCATTTTATGGTTTCCAACTCAATACAAAATTAGAAAACACAGCAAAATGATAATTCTTCCATCATTGTTTTCTTTTTTATACATGGTTATGTCAAAAAAAATGTATGCACTGTTTGTTCTTGCTCATAAATGAATAATCAAAAGATTAACGCATTTGGTTTTTAGTAATTTAATTTAGTCTCACTAACTGAGGAGAATTGTCATGGAATCCTTTAAATTGCATATAGCAGCCAAAACTCACCTTTAAATCTGTAAACGGTTTAGCTATTTTTTTCGAATCGTCCATGGCTTTTATTCTTAGGAATTCTGATTCAAAGCACTGATGAATAATCAAGACAAAGTTGATTTCGTCTTGTTTTTTGATTACGTCAATCAAACCATCAAATATATCTTTGAAAAGGTAGGAAAACTGGAAAAAAATATTAAATATATGCATTAAGAGTAATGTAAAATACAAAGCTTTATATAGGTAAGGAAATTCGATGGTCTAAAGTAATCCATGAAAGTACTCGCCAATCATTTGCCTAGAGACCACTTTAGGAATAAATGATAGCCAAAATGCAAGATGTAAACTACAAAGCCAACCCAGTTCAGTGGAAGGAGGTAGAAAGGTATGTGGCAGAGTGAAAATTACTTCATTGCAGGTTTCTCATCTTAATAGACAATAGTACAGCATTCGGGGTCGACAAACTGATAAGCCGATCATAGCAACCAGCGAGCTGTTTAATTTATGAAAATCATGGTACCTTAATATAATGTCCAAATATTTCAGCGAGTATTTTGCGATCATTGATTATAGATTTGACAAGAATGCTACAAAATGTATGCAGACATCGTCTTCTCATAGTCGCCTCTTCTGCTGCAGCATCGCGGTCATCTGAAGAGGCAAGATTTTAATGGTTATTTTTATGATAACCCACTAATGTACAGAGAAATGTGATTATTTCTACAACTTTCAATAAATACCTGTTGGTAATTCTACAAAGATTCTTCGTTTTAAATATTGCAATAGCTCATCAATTAGAAGCATTGGCGGACGGTAGACGAGAACTTTCAAATCGTGAAATGACAATGTTTGTGGCAATTCTTTGCCAAACACGGCTAAAGCTTGGCAGATTCCCTGGAATATCTAAATCAGGAAGACAAAAAAAAGCATAATGATTGTTTCCCATAAAACAAGCATAGAATAATTTGATAGGGACCTTTTCATGGCTAGAAAGGTCAAAGAATGAAAACTGGAACCAACCTCACAGCTAAGGTTTTCATCCTTGAAAGCATGCAACTGAAGCCCAAAACTCATGAAGTCTCTCAACTTTGAACGAAAAGTATCAATGTCCAATTCATTCAACTTTTTGAGATCAGAAATCAGAAATTTTAGGCACGATAAGATCGAATATTTTGCACATTCCAGAAAGGTTTCGTCATCGACAGACAATGCTAGGTTAACACATTTTATCATCAGATGGAACAGAGTGTCATCGGACATGTTGAAATAACTACAAATAAAATCAACGAAAAAGGCATAATTACATGTATGTTAAATGTTTCAAAATATGTGACTATAGTTGCATCACAAACACTATTAAAAACGATAAGATTTGCAGATATCTTAAAAAACTGATAACGTTTATGTACACTGTAAGTGCATCAACATATCAGTTAGATTTGCAAAGACAACTAACCCTGAATAAGCAGCTACCATCTTCAATGCTGATAACAACTCGACTATCTGATGATGTTCAATTATATGCTCCACCTAACAATTCCAATTTAAAATTGAAAAAAATTAATGAGCCGACTATGATATATTCTTCTAAATTTGTCGAAAAATGCGAAGTTGATTTTACAGGTCAGAAACAGACTCAAAACACCATATGTAGCATACTTAAAGATCAACTAGGACTTTTCAGCACAATTTAGCAAATAACTGCAATTACCTCAAAGATATCTTGACATATTTTGAGGCATTTGTTTCCTAAATCGTCGGCCATCAAATCACAAATAGGTGCACATTTAGCATATGTGGAATGTTCCTCATCACACAACACTTTACAAGTGCGTGCACATTCTTCAAGTACCTATGCAGGAATAGCGAAAAAACGTTTCATGTGCATTATGCAGTACGTATTATGAAATCTCTAAAAAATCCCAGCTTTGATCTAGAATATTATTTTATATACAATATTTACCTCCTCAGTTTTTGTGAAAACAAATTCCTGAACTTGATAATGTCAGTGTTAGAATTACAAAATTAATGAACACAATCACTGCATTTTATTCTCCTTTATATATTTTAAAAAAATTGTATTTCGTGCATTCAGAATGTGTTTTGCATGTATTTTACAAATGGCAAGTGATTTTTACCAATTTAAATTCCTTTCATAAATATTGTAAAGATTAAAATAAAATTTTTAAATTACTGGTGATTAGACGACTAAAACTATACACAAACATACCTTCCAGTCAGAAGACATGTCCATAACAACCTTTATTTCTTTAATGAGTTCAATAAGGCCCTGATGCATCAAAGAAATTTAAAAAGTTAAGCACATTTCTTGCAAATTTCCTCACCAAAACGAAAAATTATACATCATACATTTTCTTCCCTCAGCTTCACAAAATGATTCAAAGAAATGCACTGCGTAAGAAGCAAAACTTTACTAATGTTGGCTGGAACGTCTCTAAATTTTCTTATCATCTCAGGTAAAACATTAACAAACTCCATAGAAAATTTCATTCTTATATCTTCAATCTCCTTGGTCTGACTCTGTCAACATAATAATACATATCTTAAATTTTCAGTAATCTTTGTATACATATTCATATTTGTCCTGACAGCATTTTAGTATATAGGCACATAAAATTGGTGTATTTAGTAATTTCTAACAAATTACCCAATATAATAATTACAGAACATTAATGAACATTTCTCAGAATGAACTGTTATTGTAATAATAGTCGCCCAAACCTTTGGAAAGTTAATAAGAGCTTCTCCTGGTGGCGTTTGTCCCATTGTAGCACGACAAATACAACTTGAAAGAATACTGATAAAAGTAGTTTCCTCTTCATAAGACAGTTTTACTTCTAAAATGAACGTTTTCATCATCTTCCAATTTTGTAAAATTGGTGCCCATTCATATACACTATCGACTAGAATTGCAGTATTTCTCGGGCTCTAGAATTTTAAAAAAGGCTTTTAAGGTTAACGATGACATCGCTCATCTATTTTGCCAGAAAATTTAAATTTGTGTAAACTTTACCCCATTTCTAATGTGAAAATGCAACAAGTGGTACAGAAAACGCATTTCAGCACTACAGGAAGCATCAATTTCCTTTTCCACACTTCTAGTCAACTGGCTAATTACAAATTTACCAGCCATTTTTGCGGTTTCCCGGTACGGATGATCCAAGTAAACAAATTTGACAAGTTGCTCTCCTTCCTTATCTTCAATAACGTCGAGTCTGAAAATTGTCCATGAACAAATTAACAATTTGAGAAATCAGTATTACTGATACTTCACTTTCAGGAATTACCCACAATGTTAAGGAAGGATAATATCTTCAAATTTTATTTACCCCTCCTCTCCCTTATTGTATGCCTCGTCAACTTTATGTTACGTCATTTTAGAATGGTTTAAAATCTTTCGATTACTTTTAAAAATGAAGAAACTGGAAAAGAATCCTACATAAAATAGTTCGCGAAAAACTGATCTGATATTCGCTCTTAGGTATTTATTATTTTAAAAATAAATTGAAATTTACTCGACCACTAGACGATGTATACTGTTAGGTACAGCCAGCCCCTTAATTAATTTTAAGTGGAAAAGTAGACCATTAAAATGGTTTTATTTGCAAGAGGTTCTTTTGATCAAATTCAATTGGATTTCTAGCAGTTAACAATGTTCTTGTGAATTTAAACAAATAAATCGGTTTAGTTTCAAGACACCTATGGTGGATGGATACTCTGCGGTTCATCCTTAAATATACCATAAAAATAAACTTAGGACAGACAAATCATAATTCAAGTGGGTGAATAAATGTTGAGACTATTATCCTTCCTTAAAATGAAAGTGTTGGAATACAAAGAGGTAGAAACCAAGAGGTAGAAATACAAACCATTAACAGGGTTCCCCCAAGAAATGTCATATTTAACTTTCCTGACTTTTCCAGGTTTTAAAACAAATTTCCCTGGCCAAGATATTGTCCAACTTGACATATGCTCAAGTTATCTACGATTTTGCAAAATCGACACAGAAAATGTTTATAAAATTAGCGCCGAAAATTTTGAAAATTTGTCCTTGGAAAAGATTGAAAGTTATACAAATCTGTCCTCGAAAAAGATTGAAAGTTATACAAATCTGTCCTCGAAAAAGGTTGAAAATTTGTGCTTGGAACACGTAGAAAATTGTACTCAAAAAATGTGAAAATATTGGGGGAATTTTAGAAAGTTTGCAAATGAGCCCTGATCTAACCACGTAAAATTTAGAAGCACTAATTTTGGATTGTGACAACATTAATACACTGAATTTCCCTGACATTTTCAAAATGAGTCACTCTTCCCTGAATTTACCCGCCATTTTCAAGTTTCTTGACTTTTCCAGGTCTTGGAGAACCCTGATTATTTATATACTTTGTTTGACTGTAGTTTTAAAATGTAATAATATCAAATGAAAACTCGATGGCATTCAAAATAATCAGAAACCATGAAGCTGACGTCCGAGCTTTTTTCGTGGACCAGCACCAGTAGTTGTGAGACACTAAATTTAAAATGCATTCCTATAATTATATTTGCAAAGTTGTTGTTCCTTTAAATACATTGTATAAGATAGTTAAGTGACTTTGCCACACAAAAATGAAGTAATGTTAGCCTAAGGTTCCAAAATCTTCGGAGATCATAAATAAAAACAATTTTAAGCAACAAAGCAATTTAAATATCTTTTACAGATGTTTTCCAATTAATGATGTGTCAGAGAAACAACATTGATAACTTTAGGGTTTAACATTCATTCAAAGAGCACATGTATGCATCTAACACATTCATATAGCAAGTTTCACAACATGGGAATCAAGGCAGTCTCCCCGATGTGAGATTCACAGCCAATAAAAAAAACTTAATAATAGTAAATAGAAAATTGTTATTTGAAAACGAGAAGAAACACAAATTAATATCTGGATTACAAATTTTAATTTGCCATTTTATTTAGCAGCTATCCATAGCTAACCTTTAAAATCATTTGCAAATTAAAATGTTAAGATTTTCCTTTAAATGAAATATCTTAAGTTAACATATCGTAACAGATTATAAGTCGGTAAACCAACAATTAGCAAGATTATTTGTTGAGTGATAAATATGCGATTAAATTGGAATTATGAAACATCAGAATGATATGCGATTAAATTGGAATTATGAAATATCAGAATGATATGCAAATTTATAGGGAGAATTACATTAGATAGCTATAGCAGATATCAAGTTTAAACTTACTTTGAAACTTTAGCAAGCAGACAAAAAGCTTCAGAGGACAATTTTGTTTCACAACACATAGCCAAGCGAAGTAGAACTGTCTAGACACACACCAAGCATAAAACATTAAGAAACACAAAGAAAATTAAGAATTATACGTGCCAGAGTGGCATGCAGCAGAACGAACAATATGAAAATATAATACCTTTATCTCCTTTGCAAAGCTCCTAACCCAATCACCACTTTTGTCAAACACTGACTTTAAAATCGAACTACAAAGCTTATGAACAGCAACCACCTGCATTTACATTACACTGATTAGTAAAATGAATACAGACGTTAGAAGAAATAAAATAGCATGATTTCAGAAGTTGAGGATATGTACTGAATGCATCAACAACGAAAACAAACACACAAAAAAACGTGAAAATGTGCGAAACATAATTCAAGCAATCAAAATGAATATTTACTACCCTTGCAATTTAAAAATGCCTGTAGACCTACTTGCATGCATAATTGGTAATTATAACATTGATTTACAATTTGAATAGCAACAAGTAGTTTTTAGCAAAACGTGCAAATTTAAACTTTTAACAAACCTCTGCTTTGTTTGAAAATAAAAGGAGCAAGTAATCCAAGAATTTGTCCTGAACAATCATTTCTGGGTGAATTTGAAACCATTCACGAATTTCCTGGACACACATTAGCCGTATTTTGCTATCAATGTCACTGCAACAAAAAAAAAATAAGTTCATAACTTGAATATTCAATTACATGCATTTAAAGAGAACAGATGCAGAAACCGCCTACAGAATTCTAGCTGCAAGGACATGACTTCTGAGATGCTCGACAGCATTTTGTACTTTTTCCAAATTCTTTTTCAGCTATAGGAGATGCAACGAAAACTGACTTTTTAATAAGAAATTCACTAATCTGATAAATGTTTAAGATTATGTCAGTTAATATGCATTACAGTCTTGATGCTTGCTTGCAAGTGTAGCACTCTAGACATATCTTGATGTAATTCTGGTTTTTGCATTTCCACATTTAGTTGGGAATTAAGTCTTCTTATCTCATTATTCTTTACCAGGATTATTCTAATGAGAGGCCTCATGGTCATTAACGCTATGAGATTATATAAATCAGTTAATTAGGATGCTATTATAAGATTTAAAGTCCAATATAGTTGATTTGATTAATTTAACCTAGTAGTGTGCAGGTTAGCAACATTTTATTAGGAAACATTAGGAGAAAAGTCTGGTGTTGTTTCTGCATCCAATAAACATTGTACATTTGACTTAATTACTATACTAATAGTAGCCATACTGGATACATATTTTAAGCAAATAATAATTTCAACAAACAAATTTTAAAAACTGAAAAACGGAACTCGGTGAAAAGAGTTTTTATTCCAAAAGCAATAGAGCTACACATAAAACTGTTTTTACTGCGATATTTTTGCTGTTATTCTTAGTCATGTTCAAATATTTATAAATCATTACCGCATGAATAAAAATGCACAGTAAGATCTGCTCTTTCACATCGTCAAAGTATGAAGTTTAAAAGATTCAATTTCACTTTGCCATTCTTTTACTAATGCAATGTGATGATAGCTAATGGATTTTTTTTAAATATGATTACCTGATAATGTTGCTACATGACGAATTGATAAATCTTCCGATAACGTCACGACATCAAAAAATGAAATCAGTTTCTTCAACATGAACTTATCATAGAGTATGTCACTACTTTCACATGAATCAATTAACGATTCCATAAATTCGCAAAAGTGTGCTTTTAAGGTTTTCCCATGCCTAGCGTTAAGCAAAATACAAGGATGGGGTTCTCTTACCTGTATAAAATAATCAAAAAATGTATAATTAAAAAATGGCTTAAATTGATCTCAATGAAGCTGGCTAAGCCCTATACCAGCATTACTAAAATGGTGAATTTTTCGCTGTAGGAGACCATAATTTGTTTATCTAAAAAATCATTTTTTTTTTTAAATATGCTTACAACATTTAAAATAAATTATCAATTAAACTAGTGTAATTTCACTTTCATTTTGGTAAATCATTTCCACGTCGTTCTCATTTTTTTAAATAATAAAGAGAAATGTGACGACCTTTTTGGTCTACCAGGAAAAGCAGACGAATAATTTCTACTTTGTGGAAAATATTATTTGCATGAAAATATTTCAGTAATAGCATTGTTGGTATATCATGGTTCAGTAGTATTTTAAATGCATTTGCATGTATATGAAAACTTTTTGAAATCTTAAATCATACATTGTACACGCAACGACAAATTTAAGCAATAACTCCTAATTAATTTAAATGAATTTATGTTTTTCCGCAAATTAGAAATGACAAGTATGTTGATTTTATATTATAATATAAATAAATTAATTTGAGAAATGCACGGCAGACTTTTATATATACAGGGTTGCCAGTTTTTTTATAGATTGGTCTTGCCTGACTTTTCCTGACTTTGCCTGACCATTATGGCAAT
>JAQGAO010002201.1:0-20552 GCA_034697705.1 Ommatoiulus sabulosus | reverse complement strand
CGAGCCACGTGACCAAATCCTGAATATTCATTGGTATAACGAATATTCAGGGTTTGGTCACGTGGCTTGGCTCTTCAAAAAAAAATGCCGCATATTTGGCATAATTGCTGAATTGTACCCGAATCGAGCACAATTCAGCGCCTCCCCTGAACCCTTGCTGTAAACCTATTTCAGCAGAGTTAAGTTAAAAAAAACTTATTCAGCTAATTTTACAAAGAGCTCCTATACAGCTAATGTACACGTACTGTAGGTACTGTACATGTACAGTATTAGGACAGGTCGATCAAGAACTAACTGTAGCATATATGCAAAGGTTGAAATGTACGGTGTAATCACTGTAATGTATTGTACATCATTAATGTACATGTACTAGTATGGACAAAAACTTTTAGAATAACTCATAGTAACCACAAAGTATGAGAGAAGGCTTCTACACTTTAATACAGCATTGTAGAAGCAGAGTTTACAAACAGTCCCTACTTTGAGCAAGAGCTTCAACTTCAGTCCAGTCTAAGCGAGACCTGCTAAATCAGAATTGTTTCAACAAGAATTTGAATTACAGAAAACTTTGAGCAATAGATTAGACCACAGTAAGCACGAGCTGCTTATCACTGTTTAAGTAAGACCTGTTACTTAATCCCACTTTAAGTAAGAATTGCATAATGCGCCTTAATAGGCTTCTGGAATAAATAGGTCATTAAAGTTTATTATAAATTAACACCACCTGGCACTCAGCCATGATTCATTACTAATGTATGCAAATAACCGAGTTAGATATGCAATATAATCTGTCTGGAATTTAAGTAAGACGCAGCTGCATGATTTCCATCAGTTGGCACAATAATGAGGAGCTAACAACACAGTTATTACTTTCGTGCACATAAACAGTTTTCAATTTGCATATGCTGAGCGTTATTAGCACTTTATGCACAAAGGTGAAATTGAGTGGCGATTTTGCTTTGTGCTTTTGGCAGTTTTGCGACTGTCCTTCCCCCCCCCCAAGATTTCTCCGCTGTAAAACTTTTCTGACTTAATGAAGTTTTATCGGCATCATCACCGGTGGTTCTCATCTGCATGCATTCATCTTTTAAGACTCGTAAAGCGGAGTTTACACTTATGTTCATTCATATTCTTTTATCTTCAAACTTGAAGAATGCCATTCTGACATTGCATAATTTCTTTTCTGGTATTTCTTGATTCTCATAAGAGCGTTTCTTGACAAGTAAGAACGCGAAATTAAAAGCAATGAGCCCGAATTAAAGTTTACTTAGCGTTGATGTCTGCTATTAAAATAAAATTTCATACCAACAACGACAATTTATGCTCGAATTTTGTATGGATACTAGAGTTTGTATTTGAAAGTGCCCAGTTCCCACTTCAAGCTTACTAAATTAAGAAGATGTCTATTTTAACTTAAATATGTCAACAAGTATTAGAAACAAATCTTCTGTCATCATTACATACAGATTTGATCACGTTTGTCTATTTTATGCTTTACCTAAATATTGCCAACATACATGTACATGTACAAAATATATGACTTCACCTTATATTTTTTAAAAAACCATTCAAAACACCAGCAACTTCAGCCAATTTTATATTGGCATTTATTTGCATAAATGCATTTTGAACTTTGAAATATTGTACATTGCTGTTAAATCTCAGAAGATATTATTTGAAATACGGTAAGCATTTCTTGAGAATAAAATATTTGTAAATATACTGCACATGCAGGTATCTGAAAATGTTTCCTACTTTTCGAACTTAAAACGACAGCCTCAGTAGTGTCAATTGAATACATCTGACCTGCTTTTGTTCCGTAATCTACTTATCACGTACCGTCTCTTGTGCGAGATTGGTTAAAAATGACTTTCCGTGACATGACTCTAAATTAAGGTATTCTTGGCAAGATTTTTGCTGATTATAGTTCAGCAAAAGTTACATGGAACACAAATAATAAGATGCAATGAAAAGAAAGATTTATGTTCGGAAAGTTGATGAATTTCGAAGATAATCCAAGACCATAAATATTGCCTTGATCATTAAGAGTATACAAAGATATCATTGAATGGGGTGGCTCCAAACTGGGCTCTATATGTACTGTTTGTAGGCAATCTCATTAATGAAATCTGCATTCATTACTTACTGGTAATTTATCTAAAATGACATCACATTCTTCTGTACAGTAGGCTTGTAGCTAATCACCAAATGCACATGGTTGAAATGCTAGCTATACTATACTTCTTTCGCCAAACATTTTTTATTTGACCTTATTTAAATATTGTAATTATTTACCAATGCATAGTAGAATAATGCAATTTCGGTTAAATGTTTACGGTCTGATTTATATAAAATTAAACTCGTTAGCTTCGTTACCTTTTATCACCTATCCATTTCGGTTGTTGCAGAATCCATTGACAGACGTAAAGGTTGTTGGTAAATGGATTCCCAGGCCAATTATTGTTTCTTCCAAATTCAACTAAAAATACAAAAAAAAGAATATTTCATTAATGGCCGTCAATGTGATTTCATGTGTTTTAGAAGTGGTAAATGGAGTTTGAACATAAAATTACGTGTGATAAAATACTAAAATATACGTGTTGTAAAAGCGTGATTTTTTTTTCGCATTTTTAAACGTTTTCTTAGCATGTTCTGATTATTTCGAATACCATATGACATTTTGAGAACATCTTACCAGTTTAGTTTTTTAGAATAAATAAATAACTGATTTAGCCCTAACCATTGCATTCTCGTATGTTCAAGTAATTACATATTACCACTGTCTCCAACCATCATAAATAAATTACTTGCAAAAAAATCCCTGATAAGTATGAGATATAATGAATGCATTTAAAACTTAGGTTTACTATGAGTTTTTAATGTAATTTTTTTTAGATGGTTAGGAAATATTAACTATTTTTTAAATTTAATATCCGTTTTGTCCTAAATTTATTTTCTTAATAAAACACTTAACGACTTAATATATTAACATGAAATAAATTACAAACAAATGCATCTTTATAATAAATTATAAGCTTTCAATAAACTAAAAACGTGCATAGAAAATTATGCCAGGTCTAAGATTAAAACAAATACCCATTTTCTATAATTCATAGCGTAAAGCTAGACTACAATTGCATTATCATATGATCGGTTTACTCTCTATTATAGTACTGCATACTGTATATCGAAAACACTGTATACTGTATAAAACGAAAACAAAAAGGTAAGGAAAGCATGAGACAAAACCTCCTTTTGACATCTATGGTAACTGAATATCATCTGCTTCAGAGCACACCATTTCCATGATCTTATTAATCGACATAGGCAAAGCAATATCTTACCTGCTAATCATGTTACAACAATATTATTAAAGGTTGTATTGCAATGTTGCATCAATTTGTGGTCGTTTGGATTGGGAATAGAGAACGTATACTTTTGTTCAATGAATTTGTAAGTGAAATCCCAAGAGGTTTTGTCACCTAGCTCTGCAGAATAACTTGCAAGTCTGGAAAAGTATTTTTTTACAAATTCGTAACAAGATTTAGCAAGAAAAGTTAATATAAACAACCCCGAAACAAATTCTTATTTCGATGCAGTATATGTAGCGCACTCGGTTGATATTGTCATTTTAATTAAATATCAGTATAGCGAGAAAGATAAGTGACAAGCTTTCATATATCTGCGTTTCTTGTCGTAAACTTTCCAAAATAATGCTGCTCGGCTAAAAAATGTCTTCCTGTCAAATCTAATTCATGTCTACGTTTCTAGTGCATTTCTAATTCGAAAATACGCATTAGCATAAATATAAGGCCTACATTCTTACATCCTTATTCAGTTTTGTCTAGCCGAAGTAAGCTGGCTGAATTAGTTGGTTTGCGTTGATTTTTCATTAAATAAAACATACCGAAAATTATATAATAAGATAAAACCAAATCAGTTTATTACCAAGTGCATTTATAATCTGAAATGTTAAGTCAAACATTTAATGGCATTGAAGCATGATGAGAAATACTTTACTACAATTATTAAATACAGAAAGTTGTAATTTTTAATCTTAGATGATAAATGCTCACCAGAAATGCAGACCATTTATAAACAATTATGACACTGTTAAAGATGCGCAGATAACATGATACGTAAAGAAATGCAAATCTCCAATATTTTAAAATGTCATCGACTCGATCTGAAGCAATGTTAATGAAAAGCAAATATCATACTTTTAACATGTTTATCATACAACACATTTGAATTTATGATTAATTTGATAAAAATTGTTCTGTGAATCGTTAAATGTTTATTTTTAACAATTGTATATTTTGAAGAATTATCGAATACAATACTGTACTTATAAATGTGCATCGCTGTGCCTTCTGGATTTATTGTTAAAAATAATTTACCCGTAGCAATATGGGGCTGCAGTGTTAGTGCCAACGCAACTTTAACGTTGTTTTACAATTAAAACATCATTTTGATCTTTGATATTGTGTGTCATATTGAAATGTCGTTTTAGAACAAACAAAAAAGCCATTAAGTTAATTGGGATTTTCGATGTCGCTTTGTTGAATGAGGGAAAAAATTGTTCAGTATTCATAAGCCGGCTTATTAATTGCGGACCTGTCAAACGAACAAAGATTACACAATATTAATGACTGTTCAAAGCTTATCACAAACTGCACAATGATAATAGGAGTTTTTTACATGGGACGTATCTGCCATGAAGGATCTTCAGTAATCTCTTTAGCTGAGCTTCATTAATTATGTTTTCGATAGAAATTCAAACGGTGCAGTAGATATTGATTTATAGAAGAATGCATCCATAATGACCCATTATCTTAAAAAAGCCACGTAATCATCATCCTCGTAAATTGACATTGTTCTAAGGATGAAAATCGATGCCCCTTTTTGGCATATTTCAATTAGTTGTTATCATTGTGCAAAATCAGATGCTGTTTCAAAATGTTTGACAAAGTATCTGTTCATTAAAAACTAAAGCAGCTTATTATGTTTACGCGCGTATAAGCTGCAGCAGGAAATCATTAGATCTCACATCGTGTTTTGTTAAAATTTATCTACGACAAGCATATACGTTTGTATGAACAAAATGCAATTTTACGCAGTACATAAAACAGCAATTCTGATTGCAATTATTTATTTGCTAATTTGCACTTAATATGCGTTGTGAATGCTCAATTAACCCATGTATTGCTTGTAAGTGCATTTTGCCGCATTATAATCGGCTGTATAACAATGTAATTCAAAACATACTGTGTAAATTACAATTTATGTGTAGGAGGACCCAGTAATTCCCGGATTTGAACGAGTGCATTTTGCAACGTCCAGTATAGGTAGGTGGTTTAGATGATTATTGGAGGAAAAACGTTTTGCCGAGTTGAAGTAAGACTAAATAAAACGGCTAAAGAAACTTACAACAGATACAGCAGGTGTATTAATATTTAATTATGTTTTGTCTAATATTTCGTAATACTGTACATGTATTATTGTTTAATTGAAAACAACAAAATCCCCGAAAAAAAATGTTGAAGGCAGCCATGCATAGCGCGCATGTTCGCAGTGTTTGCCCAAATGCAAAAAATTGTGCAACTAAACGATGAAAGATGAACGAACGACTACAAAAAATTCAACTATACAGTATCACACATTCATCCGTAAGCATTCCATACTTCTATTCTACTGCATTTTGATTAGATATACGTCGTGAAGTTCATTTTGTCACGCGTTTACGAAAGTATATCAACTCACTCAATACTGTTTTTTTTAAGTTTTATTTTATGCATTCAGCAATTAATTTACAAAATATCATTTCTTCATACGATTACATAGTTAATGCATTTTAAAACGCGCATGTTCACCATCAATAAATTTAGAATATTCGCAAATGAATTTTCAATTACATACTTATTAGCGCATTATAAAGTAGCACTATGACTATACATAATGCTCTACAATGCAGAATGCATGCACATTAATTTTAATTAATTACGCAGGCCTGTTTGCAAAAACTGCATGCGGATTGAATATCTTAGTTGGCATGAAAACATTGCACAATTATTTCATGTAGGTCCAATGGACGGAAGACTGAAAACAAGTGTGAAATTGCGCAGCGTCTTCATCGGAACAGTTTTTCAACATCCGTCGAAGCATTAAACTCAGCAGCAGTCTTATTAAGCAGCGCACTCGGCAAATCTTTCCTAATGCCCAAATAATTGCATTACATCTAATTATTTAGTGCCAGCCCGAGGCAAGCGTCAAATATTCTCACACATTCTTCATTAATTTCTGCTTAATTGCAACTCGTAGCCCTGCGGGGAAATGGGACACGAGCACGTGACGACGTGGGACGTGTCGTAAAACGGAGCTAGCAAATCCCTTATTTCATTAAAAATGAGCATTGGGGTAACAATCGATTTCGCTCTTTGGCAGCTAACTAAATTTGTGCAAAATCAGCTCCGTCGTGAGCAATAACCAGCAGGACCACGTGTGAGGAAAAATGCGGTAGCGTCGCTCAAAGCCTAATTAGTCGAGATTAGGAAGCAGTTTAACGCCATAATGCTCGTCATAAAATGAATTGAATGACCACGTCAACTCGAAGATGCCATTAATGTGCGCCTAAATTTCATGACAGGCCACCTAACGGCCTCACTCGAAAAAACACAATCTGCGGAGCATGTTATGTCAACCCAAATCGAAAAGAAATGCTGTTTCAGTGCATTTTGTAATGAATTTGAATTGGTGAAAAGCATTTGCGATGCATTTTAAAATGCATCTGAGTGGGTAAGATGAATTGTGAAATTTATGCTAATTGTAAAATTCATTTGAAAAAATATTTACAAAATGCATTTGAAAAAATATTCATAATATGGAAAAAAATATTCATAATATGCAATTGAAAAAAAAATATTCATAAAATGCATTTTAATAAATATTAGTAAAATTTACTTCAATAAATATTAATCAAATGCGTTAAATAATATTCATAAAATGCATTTCAAATAATATTCATAAAAATGCAATTAAAAATATTCATAAAATGCATTTCAAATGATATTCATAAAAACGAATTTAAAAAATATTCATAAAATGCATTTCAAAACATTCATAAAATGCATTTCGAATTACATTCTATCCAATAGCAAGAACGCAACCAACTTACGCGTAATGAGAAAATAAACGAAAGTATAACTGGAAATTGTTTTATTTAGATTTCATTATAGCTGTGGGATTTTAGAATCTGTCCAGAAACAAAAATGAGATTGAAAAGTTCTCACCCAGTTCTTCATCCAGGTATGGCTGCATAACGCTTGCGAGTTTTAGGGAGGAAATATAATGTAAATAATATCTGCAGTTAAGTCTGTTCAGGAAAACACTTTCCTGATCAAAACCTGGTAGAAACTATTTTTCTGCTATTTGCATTATCTTCTGCATATGCTCCCACAACTTTTTTTAAGGAAAGAGATTCTGAGAATAGAAGCATTTCTAATTTTGAAATAAACCTTCACAATTTAAATACACAGTACAATGTATATATATAGTGTGAATATACAGTAGGTTTAAAAAAATAAATTGAACATGGGTACAAAAATAACTCATTTTTTATTTATACATTTTTTAAAGAAAAGTCTCATCCGATTGCGTGTCTGCATTTGCCAAATCAAATGTAAATCATTTTCTTACTTTTTTTTAAAAAAAAATATGAACCCATTTCCAGTACAGATGGTGTCAAAGATAGGTCCGGATTTGGACAAGCGATCAACAATCTACTGGTATATAGAAAATAAACTTTTGCAAAAATAAATCATTTATTTGCAGCTGCCGTCATTTAGTGAAATAAGAAAAAAATCTGTCACTCAGCCGTGTTTATACTTTCAGTAAAACTGGGACGCAAAAAGAACGCATACACAGTACTCTAGAAATAAACATTTCGAAAAAGAAAATTTCAAAGATAGTGTATCATATTTTATAAAAAAAAACATTTTACAAATTTGAAAAGCTGCCTTCTAGATGGAAATATACGTCTTGGAAATTCCTTTTTAAATTCTGTATATCATAAACTCATGAGATATTCTCACGTGTTTCAATATCTGTTACAACTCAGTAACATTATATTTTGTAATAAGACTTTTCAACGCTTTTTCAATAGCTGCAGTTTCACAGTTCACAAAAGAAAATATATTGGTTTTACCAGTTACGATTTGGTTTTCTGAAATAAAACCCATTCGGAAATCTTTTTGATATCTCTTAAGAGCAGGGACAATCCAAACGCCAACATATATGCTCACGTGTAATATTCAAGCATTTCAAGTAATGAGAAATTAAAATGCATTTTTCAAAAATTTTAGTCTGATTTTAAAAAAACTCGCATGCAGTATAAATAAACCTGAACAAGAATTACTGCAATATTATTTTCGTAAATCATAATTTACTTTATCGTGACCAAAAGTTTGAGTATCATCATTATTTATTGACCCAAACCTCAAGATTCTCTTTGAATTCCAAACCTATAGGATGATTTGACATGAAGGTAAAGAACATCTTCTGTGAAGCATCGCTATGTAAATAGAAAGGCTTACATTTTACAAAGGTATTA
Source organism: Ommatoiulus sabulosus (assembly GCA_034697705.1). Taxonomy (NCBI): domain Eukaryota; kingdom Metazoa; phylum Arthropoda; class Diplopoda; order Julida; family Julidae; genus Ommatoiulus; species Ommatoiulus sabulosus. The sequence continues at coordinate 11,944 of JAQGAO010002201.1, read as the reverse complement.
CCTTTAAACCAAGCACAATGCCTTTTATTTTTAGAGCATTTCGACCTTCCGTCCATGCAATTGGATGAATGCTTTCCCAGAGTTAATCTTGTTTATGATGATATCCTGCCACTAATACCAGGCTTAAAATACGCGGCTTAAATCCACCACTAAGAGGTGAAAGGTATCCAACCCTCCTTTTATTCGCCTATTGGCCACGAGCAGACAAATTTAGACCAGACCTCAAACGGTAATCCTAGTCATTAAAGGGACGAGGACATGCTTTATCCTCTCCTGGTGTCTAAACATGTCTATTGACAATGGCCTCCATTCTACGAAGGGATTGAATGTTATCAAACAGAAAAGACGCTCCTATTAGCTCTACCGTGTTTCTCAATGCACTCTTATAAACAGTATCAAAAGCTCAAAAACATATTGCAAATAGTTCTAAAGGCTTTGGTAATTAACGGAAAACGCCTAATTTTTGCAAACGATTATTATTAATCATGTTTACATGTATTCTGTATTCAATATACAGCAACTTCATGGAGCAAAATTTGGCTGCTTTGATTTTGCAACTTTGACATGGGATTAAAAGTTCAGTACTTATAATGTCTTTAAGCTCTGTTGCTTGTGACAACATGTACCGAAAACATGAGAATCTATATATTTATTTCTGCAAATGCATTTTGAAACACAATGGAAATATTGCCTGAAATGAATGAAACTCGGTTCAAGATGTGCTTTGTTTGTAGTTTGTTTGCAGTAATGCTTTAACTTACATTTATTTCCCAAACAAAACATTTTATCGAAATAAATGTATACAGTATGCGTGCTTGTGTTTCATGAAATGAATTCATTTGCATACTTATTTTCCAGAAGAACAGCTTGAGTTCAACGGAAAAAAACGTAAATCACATACAGTAGATATTTAAATCTAGCCAAATAAAACATTTTGCAAATTTTATCGAATATCATGCAAAAAGCAAGTTTCTAACATATACAAAATTAATGATAATCCTAAAGTTAGAAAGTATAGAAAGGCATTTTCGGATATGTTTATGAATTTACAGATTAGTCCCTCTAATAAAGATACTAATAAACGAGTATTGTAGTCGTCTCTGTAAATGTATAATAAATATACGGTACACACAGTATACATTTATCGCATCGCACGTGATGCATGTTTTGTCGTAATTTTGTTAATCGTGAAGAAATGGGGTAAACAATTTTTATCGCATATGCTATAAACTGAAATACAATATACCCGATATAAAATTTATTTATTTTTACAGCACGTTTTTGCTAACAAACGTTTCTGTTAAAATCTCTTTGATCTCGATTGAGCTTTCATGCGTTCCGATAGGAAATGACCCGACTTCCGCTTCCAGAACAATCATATTGGAAAAAGAAGGGTGAAATATCAGTCTGGATCCTTATATACAGTAGGTAGTCTAAATAGTCTGCATCTGTTCGGATGAGCTAGTTTGATGTTGAAAACAGTAAATCAAAATATCACCAATCAATAAGTGCTAAAGGCAATACAGAAATCAGCGGGCATGAAGGAAGCGTTTGGATGATCAACGCATCCAGCTATGCCAACAATGACAAGCAACATTGCCAGCAGACATTGGGCAATCTGGCGACACAGTTGCTGAATGATAACTAAAAAAAAGGACTGGCGAGGGAATGGTCAATGATAAACGCGAGAAAACATAGCACGCACTGAAGCAAAAACAGGCGATAAAATCGAGATGGCAGAGAAACCCATTTCCGCAAAAAATGCTCGGTCGGTTCCTGTAGCGAAGCTATATTCTGAAAGCAAAATCCTTATTTGTCCATCTTATAGAAGCCAGCAAGGTATGTGTTTCATTTCAGATTGATGTCGGGTATTTCTCCCATTTTATTATGCCCTGTAGTATTTTCTTATTTATGAACCATATATCTTAAGCATGAAGTTGAGTGGCACGTGCTGTGTGCATTTAAAATTTTTCCTAAACTATACATTTCTTTCGGAAAAAATAATCTTGACATAATTCAATTGGCCCATGTATTTTGAAAGATTGGCGCTAACACGCGCTGCATGTTGGACCCGAAATACCTTATTCCTGATAATTGGACCATCGGTTAATAAGAGAACCCATTTGTGACTAATATTAAAAAAACATTAAGAATGGAGCAAATAACCCGACTTGGCATCTTTTATGTGGGACATGCATGTATTGACATGCTTAAAGGAACATTTGTGATGAAGTAATTTTCAAAACTTTTAGCTTTTCTTTGTAAAACAAATACTGACAATCTTCAAGATAACAGTACAGAAAACATTACAATAACTGGCAGAATCTACTCGAGAAATTAACTATTCAAAAACTATAAGGACTGACCTAATACAATTATTTTTAAACCATGCTTTCCTATACATGTATAATATGATCTGTAAGTTTGTTACCCACCGTACTTCTCATCAAAGCAGAAAAAGTACTGTATTTGATTGCCCAGCAAACTGAAGTTTGTTGTTAATTGTTTCATGTACATGTATGTAACCACGCTGATAGTCCCGATTGACCAGAGCTCGCTGTATTTCCTTAACACAAATTTCATCCAAAACTAGGTCATATATGTGAAATATCAAAGAATTATAAAGAAATCCCTGTTGGTCTGCATGCATGGAACTTAATTACATCCGCAACAGATCAACTTCTTGCCCTTTTCCAACAAGACGTCATCAGAGGCCCAAGAGGCAAGATTTGCAGTAATTATGGAGTACAAGCTCTTCCTGATGCAGTTGTAATGCATTGTAAAACGTGTAATTACGAAAGTCTTGACATGTCATCTCGCGTGTCATCCATGTCCGTGATTGATACTGACAGGGATAATGGCGTTGACAAGTTCTGGCACTGGAGCACGCGAACTCGCGCCACAATCGGAGAAAGCAATCACGGAACGTGGAGCAATAACTCAAACTGGCAAAAGACAACTTTGTTGGAGACAAGCCGTAATAAAATAATCGGGCACAATTCCAATTACCATCGCTGCGGGCCAGGATTTGGCACGCAATCGTTCAACATGCATCTCGCAGAAATTTAATTTATCAGCGCCATCAACAGAATGCTTTTGTCGATCAGCAAAGATTGCTATCTGGCATGCCCATAACGCTTGCAACTTTCGGGGGAGGAAGATTATGGTAATAAGCAAAATTACGCATGGAAATGCCGCGCAATTATTGAGTTTGCGGGCGTCGGCACATTAAGTCAATGAAAAGCTGGTGCCTGAAACATCAAACAGATTTGAGGAGAAAGAACGATGAACATTAGCGTTATTTTTGGCAAACATCAATGATCGGAAGGCTCATCCGACGTCAGGATGCAACAATCGAAAATACGGTTGATTTGCACTTCAGCGGACCCCAGATTCATGAATTTTTTTTTATTTCATCAGCAGATTTTCTTCTCTTAGAATAATTCAATAATTGTGTAAGAACAATGCAGATCAGGTTACTAAGATCAGACATCAAGGACTGCCTGTGCATGAGAGCCAAAGTGTCCCCTTAAATTCATCAAAACTGGAAAGAAACTGCGTGCAATATATGTAGAATTTTGCAATATACCGCAATTAACTGATCGACGAATGGGGCAAAGAAAACTCTGATAATTTGATATCACGGATTTTCCATAACGGAGGAAGGTTTAATTCAAGTTAATTAAAGACGTGTGCATTCTGCCACTGAAATCAAGGACTTTTCATACAAGAAAGTTTGCCTTAACTTGGCCAACCCTGTAGGGACTTCAGAAATGAATATACTACATTTGATTTACAGAACCAGCTTGTCACATGAATTTTATGAGAAGAAACAGGACATTGATACATTAAAAGTCTGCCATTAATTACAAACTCTCCCTAAAGTCACTGTTGTCTGTTCCAACTTATTCGAATCGAATAGAAATGAATTATTAAATGTCATCGACAAAACTGGCTTATTCTATAAGATTACTGTAATGAAAGTAGTGAGAAGATTTTCCTGAAGTTGACTGCCCTTTGACCAGACACAAAGGACTTTCCATAACTTACTTGGATCGTTTGCCTCAACTTGACCAGACTTTTAGAAAGAAAAAAACTGGAAAAATAATGCGGGTGAATATACTTGTAGTGTACAAGCGTACTTATATCTATAAATCTCCACAATCATAGAAGGTTTTCTTAACCTTTACTAAAACTTGCAAGTATTAGAAGAAATGAATGAAGAAGTGATCCAGTAGAATTGATTCCAAGGTAGGCCTACATGATGTGATGGATCAAATACTTGTCCTGGAATAATAACAACCAATAAGAAGCTTAAAAGATCGAGGAATCATTGCTATTACATACTGTATATTACTTACAAACTATCTGAACTTTCAACTGAACTCTTCGGTTAAACTTTGTAGAAGTTATGTTCACAAGGTATTTATCATTGCCCTACAGTCATGAGAAATCGATATGTTTGATCTTCAAATGACATTGGATTCGCAATATGTAATTTGTTTAACTTCACATATTAAATTGACTTTCCACTTTTTCCAAATCCCAATTCTTCAAAATTTTGAAGCATTTCATCAGTTGATTTCTTTCGGGGCATGGCAATTCGGTGCTTCACTCGACGCATTTACGAGCCTTTTCAAAATGCAGACATCATCATTCAAACAACTCGAGAAAATGAACATGCCCTATAGCCGAACAAGAAATTGCAATTTCATTTTTTTTAAGCTTAAACAATGGCATATTTAAATTGATTTTATGTTCATTGTCTTCGTTCGTAGTCCATAGGTTGCTATTGACTACTGATTGGAATTTATGGATTTGACCGAGTAATACAGTTAAAATCCGTTGGGAAATACTTTATATCATATACAATATAAATGTCAACAATTGCTGGTGCCATTGTTTACATCAGCTCAGTATTTTCGAGTTTCTTCCAAAGATTAATTATTTGCTTTTCATTTTAAAAAAATGGAAAAGCTGGTTCAGGAAACTATCATTGTGATACAAGAATGAACAAGAAATAATCTTCAGGGAATAATGTTTAGAAAAAAAATACCGGAACATGTGTCATGGAAGCAAATTTTAAGGTATTTTTTTTGGTCTGATATACTTTAGAAAAGTTGATTCCAATTTTCCTTTCATTCTTTTCAGATGGAATTACTTCCTTTTAGTTTTGATGATTTTCGCTGATTTCCAAGACAAACTATTGATTTTCATGCCAAAAAATGTTGTGCGTACATTATTCTCAACAAATATTAAATATGACATCCCCCATGAAATCCTGTTCAGGACATCTACAGTAACTACTAACCTAAGTCCTACAACGCAGCGATTCAATTAAACTATACTTACTTGAACAAGGCCATGGCACTCGTCAAATCATTTACGACACTGTAAAACAGAACAGGTGATCCTATTCATAAGGCCATGAACTGACAACAGAAAAGGAGAATGGAACGAAACCTATTTTCAGCTACCAGATGATATCATTAACAACTAATGTCAGAAGCAGTGAAATGACATCCCAGATTAAGTATTCCGGTTAAGAGAAACAGACTTGAGCAAAACTAACGTGTTGATGAATGTTCCCATGGAAAACAACAGATGTTTTACATGACAGCAAAATATCGTTAGGTCGTGTCGTGTATTTATGGTTGCAAATATTTTCGGCATCGCGTTTCCATTAATTTATCTAGATTAGTTTAAAAGTCACGAGGTGAACAAAATACCATTCTCTGATTCTCAACAATGATTAAACTCGAAACTAATTTTCTGATAATATCATTGAAATGCTGTACATTTTTGTGCTAAGAAGCGCATCATCAGTTTAATGTGGATGATACCGGACAACTGCTTCCTGATTACCACCAAAAATGTAATTATCAAATTGCCTGGCAGGCTAATGAATGGAATGGCACATGTATGCATGTAGTGTAGTAGATACCAACAAAGAGCTTGTGAAACAGCTGTCTTGCATTGATTCACATCCACTAATGAGAAGTCTGACATGTCAACTGTGCAAGAACCTACTTGTGGTCGTTGATAGGACTATTCTCCAAACAAAAGATAATATGGGAAGAAAAATAATTGTTTGGATGTTTTGGGATTTAAAGTCCTTTGCTTGCGATTATCATAACATCATAATCATGTTTTGGAGAGATTTTTATAATGAAAGTCATTTGTATCAGATATAATGTATAACGTGGCAGTGGCTTAAGTAAGAATGATGATCAAGTTGGAAACTTTTGAAACAAAAGCAAATGATAAACTTTCCACATTAAAATAGAAACTTTTTAATACACGAGAGTATTGTATTGTAAAATTAAAAGTACATGTATTGTAAAATGAATGATGTTGTAGAATGATGATGAAGTTGGGAACTTTTGAAACAAAAACAAATAATAATCTTTCCACATTAAAATAGATACTTTTTAATATACTGTATAATTAAACATACTTGTATTGTAAAATGAGTTTAAATGAATCCGTGGAAACACATGTACGGCAAACATATTATAACTGAGTTATATTTATTTTAATATTCAATTGTATTTTGAAATGCGTTTTTACAAAAAAAAAAAATAAACCGCATTTTTGCATTGATATCAGCATTTCTCATTTTCAATTGCATTTCAAAATACTGCATGTGTTTTCACGATTTTAAATTGTTAAATGTATAAAGATGCATACAATTTTATTGTCGGGATTACTAAAAATAATCGTTAACATCTTCCATTTTCAAATACATTTTCAAAAAGTATCAAATATCTCAATCGCCATATGCCATATTTTAAAAAACGTGTAAATTTAATTGCAGTGTTAATGATGTCATATTCAATGATGTCTTACTGTAAGTCAAACCCTTTGAATGTACTGTTTACAGCTAGATGTAATTCATACATGTACATACATGTAGTTTTTGTAGTTGGTAGCAAACAATGTGTAGTTCTTAGTTCAGTTCCTCTGTATAACTTAAATATTGTTGAATTGCTACCCATTTACATTATTTATTTTTTGAAAAATGTTTTCGTACAAATGCTTACTACAAAACAAAGAATATTGTTATATTCATAGCACGTATCCCCATATAAATGCACCGCAATATAGTGGAACTAAGCTACATCACACTGACATAAAGGAACTTCTAATCAAGATAGTTCAAATTCAGTTGGGAATGGCACCAAACCACACCCACCGAAAGCGGAAGTAGATTATTTCACCTTTGTCAGGGCTTCATTCCTAATCTCAGAAACATGCTTGATTGCTATAGCGAGTATTACAGCGCTTGAAGGGAGTTGTCCTGTAGGATTTATCTTTTTCTGTTGTCAGCACAATGGCTAATTAACCTCCAAGATTTGTCACTGCGGTAACTGCAGAAGAATTCGTGCAAAAAATGTTAGGGGCCACTCAAAAAAGGCCTTATGTAGGGGGTTGGGGAAGGAGGGGGATAGGTTGAGTCACGGACACAATGTGGACAGGGGGGATGGAGGGAGGGGGAGGGGGGGTATGACCAACTCGGACGTCCACTTGATAAAAAAATGCCGAATAAAATCAGTTCCCAAAGTAAAAGGGAAATTGAGCGCAATATCACATAGGTTATGTGTTATAATGTGCAAAAGTCAGACAGGGTACCTCTAGTCTTGGAAAACCTGGAAAAGTCAGAGAACTTAAAGCTCAGGGTCCATTTACAAACTTTAAAATTTTCCCAGTACAAATTTGCAAAATTGTCATTTTTCTCGAGGACAAATTTGCAACATTTTCCACGTTTTCCTAAGTGCAAATCTTCAACATTTTCAACTGTTTTCGAGTACGGATTTGTAATATTTTCAACAGTTTTCGAGGAGAAATTTGCAAAATTTCCAACAGATTCTGAGGAAAAATTGGCAAAATTCTCAACCTTTCAGAGTAGGCTACAACATTTACGTTTTCCGACTACAAATTTGAAAAACTGTCAAAATTTTCCGAATACAGGTTTTTTTAAGTTTCGGACGTCCGATTGGGGGGGAGGGGGGTGGAGTCCTGATTGATCGGATACAATGCGACAGGAGTAGGAGGAGTCCAATTTTGGGAGAAGTTTGAGGACGTCCTTTTTGAATGGCCCCTGACTTAGCGCGGCATAGACCTTATACAGTAGATATACTGTATATCCGGCAATGTTAAACTTTGTAAATTACTTATTAAAGGATGCATAAGTGTGCAAGCAATTCCCCCAATTCTTTTTCACATTTCATGGATGTTTCCACCAAATTTACACTTTTCTCACTGGATTTTAATTGCGAATTAAGATTTAAAAAAAACTGTAGAATCGTCAAGAACATATCGAAAGAAAAGAGAACGAATTAAAAGACAAAGGAGTAATTTTAACTTTGAGCTAAATTTCTCGGTTCTCAAATGTATCCAGAAATCAATAATATAGAAAACTTGATATGGACATTTTATCATTACATGTACATCAAATATGAAATCATTTAAAGCATTTTAAATGTGATTTATGACAATGTTAAATTAAGGATTACGCAATGTGTATATATAATCATCAGCAGCGTGGAAAGGATTAAAAATGAGAGGACAATAAGTTTGTTGTTGGATCCAATTATTTATATTAATTATTCAGGGCATCAACTTTATCAGATTAGATAGTTGATGTGAAAATCGATCGTAAGGTTTAACAATATCGCCAGTTAGAAAAACACGTGCTATGCATGTTTATACATTACATTGAAGAACACGTAAATTCAACTCGTCTTAGACAAAATTTCATGAAAAATAGACAATACCAGGTGAATATGAACATTAGCATGTTCAAATAGAATATTTTTAATTAAATTTGCAATTAAACAATTTAACTTTTTTAAACCAAGGGTCAGCTTTCCTGATTCAAAAGTAATATTAAATATTAAGTAAATTCATTGCCACAAGGGTGCTAATTCGAACCATTGATACTGTATATTGTACAAAGCATCTTACTGTAGTCTGCATTTCAAAATAATTTTAAATATCAGTGTCTGAAAACAAGCATGTTGTAATACACATGTACAGTACAAGTAAATATAAATAAATGCATTTAGCAAACCATTCGTTCAACAAAAATTTCTTTATTAGGTAATGTTTTTGAAGTTTCCGAAGTTATTTTCGGATGATGTTTTAAAAGAAATACTCTCACAAATATAGAGGATACATTCAACCTTATAACCAGTGCAGTCATGGCATTCATTGACCTTGAACGCAAAATCCTCCATTTTTCAAAATAGATTTCTTCAGAATAAAACCACTGAATAGCATCATATTTTTGGGCTGACCCTCGTGCTGGTGAACGGTAAAGGGCAAAACAATTTGTTTGCCAGTAATGGGAGAAAATCCCGGGCCGCACGTGGAAAAGACAAGCATAATAAATGGTCGTATCGATAAACTGGCTGACTTTAACATGTGATGGCATGCGAACATTGAACATAATAAAAGCCCGGTTTTTTTTCTACTCTCAAATGTCATTCAATGTTCCGTTACCATGACAAAAATATTTGTAGCACGACAACTTCCTAGAAATAGTTGCGTTGTCGCACTAGCATCAAAGCTTTTTCACCTCGTCACGTGATCGATAGTTATTAGCAGACAGAATAGCAAATCGCCTCATTAGCCAGCGACGAAATGACCTGAGATTTTCGATAAAAAATTGATGTTCGTTCGTATTTTATTTGAGGGAGGGATGGGGGGGGGAGAATCCGACATTATATGTTCGAACATGAGAGCACGTTTCATACTTGTTTTCATCTTAACGTAGTGCCTACGATGCTGCCATTTACCGTGAGTAGCCTACATGTGCTCATGAAAGGGGCAGGCTACCTTTGGAATACTCGCATTCCCAAAATGAGAAATTGCGTACTTTCATTCCCTCGTAAACTCCTCAAGGTTTTAGAATTAATTACGTTGAACGTTGATTTGTGGAAATCCATATGGTAGATATTGTACTGTATGTAATTACACTAGTTTAGATAGAATGACTTAATGAAAACGACTTTAAATGAAATCATTCCAAATGCCAATGTAATGTAAACAACTTTGAAGATGGCATTAGGTGTAATCTGGAATGAAATTTCACTTTCCGAATAGATTTTACCAATGAAAGCACTTAAATTTCCAAAAGAATATCTGGCAGTTTCTAGATATAGATAAACATAATCGAAATGTAGTAAACCTCTCCAGATAACAATTTAAATTGACGTGCAAATAGGATTTATAGCTTATGGGTGAGAACACACCGAATGCTTCATGCAGGCGCTTTCCACTGGCGTACACTAGCGCCACCAAGCGGGATAAGAATGCGGGACGCGTTCGAAATGAGGGCGCACACAAAGAAAGCTTAGCCGAGCCAGGCTGAGCTTCAAGAAGCACTTATAAGCTTTCAAGAATGTTTTTACATTCTTTTTTGGAAATCGGAAAGCAGATTTGTAAGACAGAGTGACACACAGATCACTATTGGTCAAATGTGTAGCCATCAATTGTATGCCACCTAGGCCTATATGTACCGTAAAAACGTGTCCTGCACTCATCATGAGATGCTATAATGCACATGTGGAAGGTTTTACGCGGAATGTTTCACCTAGCATAACGCATGCAGTGGCGCCACCAAGCACACTGACCATCACGCTGATATCAACGTTCGTTGTGTGACTGAAAAGCTGGAAGCAAGATGATGAAAACAAGCAGGAAAGATGTTGAAAGCACGTCGAAAGTAAGCGTTCAGTGCGTTCTCACTGTGTCTTTTCACCTGTTGGTAATCAGATTTTGCTTTTAAAACATTTAGTAAAGGGATTAATTATAGCGACGATGTAACTACGCTGGTAACGCCCCAACTCTAAGATAAACATCAATATTAAGTGTAATCCAAACATCTTCGGGATAATATTTTGGAAGATTCCCTCTCCTCTGTTGCTATCTGATATTAACGGGCGCAAATTAATTTCCCAAACAAACAAGAGAAAAAGTTCACTTCTATTGACAATCAAAATATCCCCATTAAACTGCAACGCCAACAGCTTTAGGCTTTCGTTTGGAAGATCCTCCCTGATGATATCAGATAAGGTGTAGATATAACGGTTTATGGAGAGATTCGGTAGCCACGAGAAAAAGCAGGAACCCTTCCATGTAAGATATTTTTAAGGAAAACAATCTTAACCTTTATGAAACCATCATCCTTATACGTACAGGTGTATATCTTATGTAGCCACCATTCTTAACTTTTAAGAAAGCCACCATTCTTAACTTTTAAGAAAGCCACCATTCTTAACTTTTAAGAAAGCCACCATTCCAATCTATTAAGAAAACCACCATCTATTAAAAGATTTCCAGTTAAAAGATTTTCCCATTCAACATCTGCTAAAAGATCCATTACATTCATTCGGTTCGTTTATGAAGATACAGCCCACCGTCCACAACCTTTTAGATGATTCTCTCAACCATCGGCCACAGTTTAGAAGATTCACACAACCATTCATTACTTGTTAGAAAACTTCCCAACCATGTACAGTATTTCTTTAGAAGATTCTTGTAACCAACCATTACATTTAATGCCCTATTCACAATGCAAGGACCTAGGACTAAGACGGTCACAGGCGACATCTTGAAAACGTCCCTGTCTTAAGTCTCATGTTGCTGAGAGGTTCACAATGGCTTGTTCCACTAAGACATATCGTACTGCCATTTAGTAAAGCCCCGTATCTTCTCAACAGTATCCCACAGTATCTGCCATTAGGGGTATTCAAAAATGTGCGGCCACGCCTGCAGTTTGCTGCAGTTACCTGCCAGCAGATTTGGCTCCGCCTCTGTCGCGCATGCTGCATTTCAAAATTAATAGGGGTATTCAAAAAGGAGCGGGGACACCTGCAGTTGTGGCAGCAGATAAGTGGTTTGCACTGGTCTGCTGACCTATAACCTCATGTGCATATAG
>JAQGAO010002200.1:0-20565 GCA_034697705.1 Ommatoiulus sabulosus | reverse complement strand
CCAGCTGGCCTTGCTGCAAACTGGTTGCCAGTGCCCTCTGTTGACCTCTAGGCAAATTCCTTGGCAGCTTGGATGCACGTAGCTTCTATGCAAGGTCAGGGTCAGGTCAGGTCAGGTTTGCATGCTGACCTGTGACCCTGGATGTTGACAGGCGGCTGAAGGTGGAATGTGAGGCGGGAGTACAAAGTCCGTCTCACAACTTGTGTGAGGTTTAGGTCGTGAGCGTTGGTTTTTACCCCAGCTTAGCCAAATATTATCCCACCTTGGTATCTTATGTCCCTCTGAACTTTAGCTTTACCATATCCCCCCTTTTCCTACCGAATTTTTAAAATACATCTTCCGACGCCCATGTTCAAACTACCGTGCTGGGTGAACTCCGCAACAGGGCCACCACCGTACCCAGCTTTGAAAACTAAAAAAAAAACTAAAAACACACTCACGTTTTTGAGCCTCGTTAATTACGTCCACTATTATGCACGTATGTGGGTGGCTCGGTAGATGAGCTTGTCGAGATTATGAACGTTTCGGACAGGCGAAATCCATAGCCTTTTACGGAAATGAATGATTACGATTTAAAACGTTAAAAAAAACGCGGACTATTGTTCTCGTTGAAATTGGTTTGCAGCACTTGAAACTCATTTTCTGATAAATTCGCGCTTGATTGTTCTACGCGAGTGTTAAAAAGCGTATTAAAACCATTTAGTTTTTTGGGCGAAATAAGGCTATTAATTTGTAAGTTTCTGACATGCGCGAGGTAATTGAAACAAAAAAAAACTTCTGAAATTCGCTTTCAGCCAAATGCCATTTTGCGTTGCTGATGTAATTTGCAATGGCGCCCCTACAATACGTTTGTCATCGTGCACATTTCCTCATTTCAATTTAAAACAAAACAGAATAAGGCCGTTAAAATGAAGAGTGCAAAAATGAACTCATGGCATGAGCGTTAAGATGAAATATGTTCTTATATTACGGCACAGTGCAACCATACCAATTTTTTTTCGAAATAATGAAGATCTTCGTTGAAATGTTTAACATTATCTATCGTCATCAGGTGGTCAAACGAAACTTCTATCACTACCAATACTTTTATTTGCCTAACGTTTCGGCTCTACAGCCTTCTACAGCTCCTGAAGAAGGCTGTAGAGCCGAAACGTTGAGCAAATAAGTTTTGGTAGTGAAAGAAGTTTCGTTTTTATATTACGAATAACGTTAGAATTTTAAAAGTTATGAGGGTAAGCCTTCGTATGGGGAGGTTCGCCAATATGCGAAATGAGAGCAGGCTTAATTAACGAATTTTCTAAGATAATTGTCATGATGTCATTCCATTCCAATGTGACTAGAACATTTATTTTGAAATCTTCAAAAAACGCTCTTCGTTCCCATGACAGTTCAAATACACAGAATTCTGTCTTCTGCTTTGAAGCCTTTGGGTAAGAACACAAAATACTTATTGCAGGCGCTCACCACTCGGCGTACACTAGCGCCACCAAGCGGGATTAGAATGCGGCATGGGTTTTAAATGACGCGCATACAAAGAAAGCCTAGCCGAGCCAGGCTGAGCTTACAAGAAGCGCTTATAAGTTTTCAAGAATGTTTGTAACATTCTTTTTTGGAAATCTGAAAGCAGATTTTTAAGACACAGAGTGGCACACAGATCACTCACTATTGGTCAAAAGTGTAGCCTGTATGCACATATGTAATTTAAAACGTGTCCTGCGCTCATCATGAGATGCTAATGCGCATGTGGAAGGTTTTACGCGGAATGTTTCACCTAGCACAACACATGCAGTGGCGCCAAGCACACTGGCCATCACGCTGATATCAGTGTTCATTGTGAGCCCCAAAGCTGGAAAAACGAAGCTGAAAGAAACACGTTGAAAGTAAGCATTCTGAGCTATGTACTTAAATACCCTTTGCTTCGTTCACTCGTCCGCAGGAGCTGAATTTGAAATTTGGTGAGGTCAAACTCTAGTTTACTCCTCCGTTAAGTCACTGCCCCCTCCTTTCGCAATTTGGAGCCCTCTGACCTTTGAAAGTAAAGGTAATGGGTCTCCGATCTAGCAATTTCACACAATAGAAAGCTTTCTTCAAAGGTCTTTATTAAATCTCATGCAGTTCTCATGGATGTGAGGCTCGCGTGCTACGCAACTTTTCATTCGAATTTCAATGAGCCCCGCATCAAACCAGCAAGACGCTCGCAGCGCACCTCGATGCGAAACAGTGTGGCCCCCTGATACTTTGACCCGTACAATCTCGGCAGACATTTTGGTGCGCGCACGCGGGAGACTCTGTACAAACGCTCGCGTGTAACATTTGGTGACCTCTCGCATCCGCTGTTTTAGAACTGCCTCATAAACACTTCTCCAAATACCACCTTTTGTGGTCAAGCCAATAGCCAGTTCTACGCGCATATCTTCGCGTAGATCATTGTTTCGCCTCCTACCACTTTCTAATCTTCATATTGTGCTACTAGCCTACAAAGATATTTTTCATTTTTTTTTAAATATTCTTTTTATAATATTTTCGCTCACGCAACCTTTATAGGGGTCTGCATTGGCACCTTTTGGATCTTGGAGGGGGAATGCATGTCTATACCATTTACAGGGAATTATTGGGCTGGTAAAATCAAATTCTAAATAAAAATAATAAATATTTCCCCCTAAAAAATGGAGGGGGACTTCACGTGAGAAGATACTGGAGGTGTGCGAGGTAAATTCAACCAAATCACTTATCCTGCAGTAACGGTTATGGTCTATTAAACTATGAACCGTCAATGTTGCTTATAGTGAGTGGATTAAAAGACATACAAAAAGTGCAGGTTTAAATAAAATTTATCTGCGCAAAATTAACGATTATATTTGTGAGGGATTAATGTTCAATTTCAGTCTAATTGAAAATAAATTGCGAAAGTTGAAACTAGACAAAATAAATTGCAATGAACGAGACAATTTTTGTCATCAGAATGAAGAGTTATTGAAAATGTGTTCACATCTACTGTATGAGGTTAGTAAATCCGATCTGGATTAATTAGGTAAAATTTAATAGTAAATTTACCGAAAGTGAAAAAAGTTTCGTGAAATAGAACATTTTGTATGCTACAGGGGATTAAACAGTGCAGGTAGCTAAGAAAATCATACAATAACTGCATACCAACACTAACGTGTATGTACCGATCATGTAAGCAAATTTTTGACCCCAATCATGAGCAGAAAGAAAAACGAGGAAATTTTAAACAGATCAGTCCCAGCGTGCATTTTAAATCAAGTTAACATATTCGCAAATGTAC
Source organism: Ommatoiulus sabulosus (assembly GCA_034697705.1). Taxonomy (NCBI): domain Eukaryota; kingdom Metazoa; phylum Arthropoda; class Diplopoda; order Julida; family Julidae; genus Ommatoiulus; species Ommatoiulus sabulosus. The sequence continues at coordinate 17,279 of JAQGAO010002200.1, read as the reverse complement.
CATATGAACTTACAGCACAGTTCGACCCAGGTGTACACGCAGAAGTTGCATACATGGTAGGCACTTGTAAACACGCCCTTAAACAGACAAATTCTGCGCCAATTTCTTTTCCTCGTTCCTCCCAAAATCATACAGCATCGACTAATACCCAAAACGTATAGCTAGATGTTTTACACGGACAGTATTGCAAAATCTGATAACAGTTTTCATTAGCATGCGTAAGAAATCGCGTTGTATATTACACGAATAGTGACATTTTGCAAATGTATTATTCCCACACGTTATTTCGAAATATACCGAATTAACGTGGCAGGCAAAAACACCACACTCACGCATTTCAAGTCCAAAATCAAAAGTTGAAATCTTTCAATTACAAATTACAGGGCATATGGTTTTAAACTAAGTTTGTCTTCTATTTTTACCTATATATACTGTATATGATTCTTTAACTAGGAACCTCCCTTTTTAATGTAATTTTCTAACGCGTGTCCTCGTATAATGAAATGTTTGCAAATTCAAATTCAGCATTGCTTTCACGTTCGAGCTTGTGGTTTGGAATTTCTAAACTTAAAATTTCCCGATAATACCAGAAATGAAACGAGTTTTTTTTTAAAAAGCAAACATTTGAAAATAAATTTCATAAAATTAGCTCGTAAGTATCGATTAGGCTTTTGAAATAAACATTTGTATTGCTTACATTTCTTCGTACATTCAAAACAAACTGCACGCCACACTGCCCCGCCCAATGTTTCCTGCTTAAATATTCGGTTTAAATCTTTCGAAATTATCTTAAAAACTGCATTATAACCCAAAAGAGGAATTCTAAGAAACGATGTCATCAAAACTGCATATGATGATCGGTTACGTTACATGTACAATGCAGTTTTGACCTTAACGACATTTTCCTTCGATTATCCTAAATTCTTTAGCGCGAGCCAGGCGCCCCATACTAGCATTTCAATCTATGTTTGCGGCTGGCTGGAATACATGCCTGGTTCCGCGGCCGCGCTTAGTTCTTTAAACTCACGTAACTACGTTTGAATGGAAAGTTTTTGGTTCCAGGGCCGCGGATATACGGAGTCCCGTAGCGGAACATTACTTTTTTTTTGGTTTTGTACGTGATGACGCAAAACTCTCACAAAACGAAAATAAGAAAATCTTCCGCTTCGGGTCTCCGTATGTTTTTGGTTTTTATTTGCTGTTTTCTTCGTGGCCGCGCACCTTTATTCGTGCCGGCTTGGATTAGTTCTATCAGTAAATACAGCCCGGGCTTCACCGGGCCTACCAGCTAGTAACTCTTTAAAAAAAGTTATACAGTACATGTAGGTTCAGACGTTCGCAATTTGAGGTTAACTGCTTTAAATAACGTAATTAACACGGTGATGACTTGTGTTTCAATGCTTTAACCATTAAGTTCGAACCAATTTCTAGCAATTAATTCATTCAATCCTGAATGAATTATATAGCGCGGTGTTCGATTCCAAAATTTCAACGCGCCAACTGCCTTTATGCGATTGTGTATCGGACCAGGTGTTGAAATTAAGGTCACTTAAGTGGAAAAATTAAAATAGACAACTAGGCCTAGCTGGCCTATACTTTTTATATTAAACTATTTCTTCGCCGATGAAGGCCTTGAAATAATCTCGAGATTGCGGCCCGATAAGAGCTTAAGCACGGCCCGAAATAGCGCGTGGGCCGAGATACGGGCTACCTAAGATGGAGAGAAATAAATTGCCCTTGTATAGAAACCGAGTAAAGAGCGTGGTGATATATCTGCGCTCATAATCTCAGACTAGGAGAGTAATCATTTATTTCTGCTAAGAAAGAATAATCGTTTCCATTTCTGACAAACTAGTTCAGTTTAACCTCTATTATCTATCACCTCTGTATATAATCGAGCCACATTAAGCGTCATAACGAGCAGCAACATTTAGCAAATCCAGTAAACAAATAATTGATTTTTTGTAATCGCAACTCACTATAACCTCAATGTCGCGTTCTATTAGCGATAGGGTTCCCGAACCGTGCAGGCGTATGTAGATTATGTTAAAAGGTGGTAAACACCTGTTTCAAATCGGATTTTTTTTTCATCACGAAACGATAGAGCAACAACAGGCAGGCCCTACCGTTCAATACGTGCGTTTTCATTTTAGGCATGCGCATATCTTTTTTTTTTTTTTTGCACGATATATTACTTTATACGCGTGATAAAGCAGCCCGATAACCTTGCTTTTGTTTCGGTGACCTAGGAACGCCGAAATTGGAGCACTGGTAAATTTAGAGTGCGTATCGTAATTTCCACGATATTATAATGTAGCCGCGTAGAACGACGCAATTTGCAAATAAAAAGCATAAAGGGAAAGGCAAATTGGTGGCGGTGGCAATAGGGTTATAATTACGAGGGGGTTCAAGATGGTCGGGCTACTTCGTGAATTGCTTTCTGGTAGCTGGTTTCGGAACGAGGTGGGGTCAGATGAGGAAACCTTTTAAAAACGTTGCCGAATCGAGTTCGTGTGGGAGCTTCTGTTAAAACGCCACCGCCAGCTGCCATTTTTTTACCTCTATCTGTTCCTTACCGTATTATGGGAACTGTCAATCCTAATGATAACGTTAAGAACAAATGAGAGTTTACCTGGTAGCCCATCTTGATAACGTTTCTATTTGAGAAAGGAGCCATTCGCGAACGCATATCCCACTTTTTCCCACAGGAAGCCCGTATACCTTTTTTTTTCTAAATTAGCCACGTGAAAGGTCACCATCGAATCACGGCTTTCAAGTCTGACAAGGTGCGCCCTTTTCTCTTGATTTGAGATACATTGTACATGAACGAGATACGATAAAAACCGAGAAATACAGAACACCTGGGCTTAACAGTTTCAGATCAATTTTTATAAATTGGCAATAAGTTAACTCGTTAATCGCGATAACATAACGCTGTCTTCTAGCATATTGGTGATTCCGAACAAATCAACGCCATAGTCAGCCATTAATTTCGTGAACATCCTGGGCTTTTCATTGGCTTGAATCGCAATTATTGCGCTTTTATCATGTGCTAATAGCATCTTATATCATATATGACCCAATCTTAACACATTAACGATTAAAACTACATTTTAACCCCAGAAAAAATGTTTGGAATATAAGGACATGCCGAATATTAAATTTTAGTGTACTGTTCCAGAGGCCCCAAAGTAGCCCACCGCCAAGCGATTGGTCTGAAGATTTTCATAAACACATTAAGTTAAGTACTGCGGTTCCTCAGCGTCTGCTTGCCTTAGGAAACAAAATGAAATTCACTATGGTATACTCGGGATATATAAGCGTGAATCTAAAAATGTATGACTGGGCACAAAAGAAAACGCGCTAATGAAATCGCCTCGCATTCAGTTAGACAAATTACCGTCTGCAAAAACCTACGAGTGAAAATCCTTCCAATCTGTCAATGTCTCGAAATTCAACCTTGCAGCGTGTACGCTACTGTTTACCAGCAAGGGTTTATATGGCGCGCGCACCTTTTTCGCAAAATGCAACGCTAACAACATCATGATGTAGCTGCGGTATGCTGCCTAATTACGGACCTGTCTCCATTGACGGATAGTCCATTGGCGACCAGTCGGTGCACAGCCCGTCCGAAATGGTGCGTTTTCTAATAATGAGGAATTTCGGACATGGCCAATGGAGGCATCGTGATTAAGACGCTTTCATTAGCCCGTCATAGTTAGGATTAAAAGACTCCCTCTGCCGTCGACCAAATGTGACGGGTAAATGCTACATATGCGGGCTGCATTAAAAAGTTTCGTAAAAAAAGTGGTTGTTTTTGCTGTTGCGAAGGCTAATTGACGGATTCGATTTGAAAGTTGAATGACAAATAACACGCAGTTGGAAATTATTAGCGCTTAATTGCTACTTAATCCAGTGATCATTCAGCGACACAAACATGAGAAAAGTGTAGCATGCGTGCATGCCACGCATTAGTTTTTTGTTTGTTTTTTCATTGACCATTTCAAGGCCTTCATAAACTATAAGCACAACAACGATGCTTAATCTAATACTAATGAACGTTTCCCGAAGGCGTATTTTTTTAAAATTAAATACATGTACGTATTTATGATAAAAAAAACTCCTAGCTACGGAAAATCACAAATCCACCGCTTAATTCAGATGCCATACATGGTACTCGAACGATGAATTTAACGAAAGCAATTTATGTGCAGTTTAATTTCCAAAAAAATTGAGGAGAAGCCATGCAAGACTATCATGAGCAGTGATGATATTGTCCCGATGGGTACCATTTCGAAGGTGTTAAAACCATTGTTATCTCGATGCAAATTTAAGTCCATCAAAGGTCTGAGTGTTGTTTTTTTCCAGTTTCATCCTTCAAAAAAGCAACCTAATTTTACATTCATCGTCCCATTAAATTGTTCCACCAAAGTCACTGGGTGTGACAAGGACAATATTTTTAATGTACATGTGCCAAAGATTCTTCACACTTTATTGGGCGTAGTTGCAAAATTGTTTCGACTAGCCCACAACAATTTCATAAACCAACATATTTGGACGTGGAATTTGTTGATGAATGCTCGCCTTTTTGGCTCCCCTGATCAATAACCGAAGTCCGGAACAGTTTCCTGATGCTACTTCGCCGCAAGGATAGGCTTTTAAATCTCGAAATGCTAAGTCTTTTTCGCGTTGGTACGAGTTGGTGCTGAAATGCTTGCATAACAGAAAGGTTGGGGAAAAAAAGTTCAGGGCTTTGCTATTAGAAATAGTCTTGCGGTTTCGGCGTACATGTTATTGTTTCTTTTTTTGAATATATCAAATTCGCATTATGGGGAAACGAAAGAAAGGGGGAGGAAGCTTGTGGCGGAATATGCAGGTATATACTGAATTACGAGCAACATGGACATGAAAGGCTGCGAAGTATAGCCGTGGGATTGGAATGTAATTCGGGATGCATTTTTTTTTACCTTTTCTAGAAATATATAGCAATACCTGACTGGCATTTGGATTTCAATTCGCCTAAAAAGACTCGTTACGAAGGATTTTCCCTTCTTACATGGACTCGAGAGAGCGCAGTGCGGGTTTCACAGAGACAGACCGTGCTACACTCCAATGACCCGCATGCCCCCTTAATTCCACCTACTCTTAAATTGAGTGCACCACGTCCAAGAGCGTGACAAAATTATTAATACGGAATTAGAAGGGATTTAGTACACGCAGTACCCATCTACCTTCCATCAGATGTCCACCCATCCCTCGAAAGTTGGGAATCCAACCTGCACCTCAAGGAATGCTCGAGGATGTCTTCGCCATACGAACGAAACATGCCGAAATACAGTATAGAGAAACTTTTCAAGATGACAACCTTTCGAGGAACACAAAGTACATATTGAGCCTAACTATAACACAATACATGTACCATGTGAAGTTGACCATCTCCATAATTCGACAGCATCGCTGTATGCATTAGTAGCTGCCCTATCTGACCATTTTCTAACGCCCACCTTATTACATAGAATGAGAATAAAAGTTTTTGTCGAATTGTTTTCCGAGCACTTAATAACTTTCTGGCATAAAGTTCAATGAAAATGCTCTAAATCTGAATTTATAATATAACCACGAATTTTGACAATGTTGCATAATGAAGGCACTATATTTGAACTTACTATTATGCCATCAGATATGGTAATGAAACTTACATGTAATTCAATCCATATAAATCGTCCATCTGCTCAATTTTGGATCCATAGACCTGGCATGCAGGGACTCGGGGTCAACAAGCAGCCATGTCACCAATTACAAGTATACATACACATTTTTTTCGCCGCTCCAAGGAAATAACGAAACATTAGTCGTGAACTATGCACGATTACCCAATGGCGTGGGTTTGTTGATGGCTAAAGATGATACGGTACAAGGTGGGCGATTTGGAAAAGTCAAGGGTGGAGTTCACTGACTGTTCCGTGCATTACTTGCCCCATAACCATATATCATGATGCCATGCAACACGAGAGGAAAAAACTAATTCCCGTAAAACACAACCAAGGTCGCCTAATTCACGTTATCCTATGACTTGTAATTTTCATTTCTAAAACAGCTTTCCTGCTTAAAATTAAAATGGCCAAACCTCGTTCACAAACGAGCTAAGACGTCATATTCACTGCATGCACTGCAACGTCGAGTGGTTGCTGAAGCTTTCGAGTAAATCCTCTGGAAACATGATTCCCGTCAAAATTGTCCAGTTCCTGTGGACTTTCTCAGGGTTGTTTTTTTTCCTACAAAAATTAATAAATAATGTGAAAAATAACACGTTATGTCTACTGTTACGCTTCAGAATGGAAATAATGAACGGTGTGTTCATGAATAAGACAATCGTTTATTTTTCCATGGTCAGGTAGATAAACTGTTATAAGACGATGGACGATGATGTTGACAAGTGATAAAGAGTGGTGCTTATGGAACATCTTTTTAAAACGTGGAATGCATCCTTCAGTATAGTTCGTGAAACTGCGAGGCATGAAAGAAACTGCACGCATCGAGCGCAATTCGACATAGTCCACATCACACCATCAAAATTCAACAATAAAAACTAATGACTTCCCTTTATTTTAATTTATAGTTTTCCCCTATAACTTATTGCCGCTGATACGAAGTTGAACAACCTTCCCAAGTGAATCGGTACATCATGTTCACGATTCGTTATTAATATATTTCGAACCTTAAAGTATAGCCAGCTATAACAGCCATCAACGATTAAGCGCCAACTCAGCCAAGTGCCTTTCGCATTATCTCGGTTAATTAAGGCTAAATTGCAATTCACCTTTCATCGGTGTCATAGGTGTGCACGCACGAGCCTTTCATACAAATCCGAGGCACAAAGGCACGCTTTGTCTGCCTTAAGGGAGTAAAAAGCTTTTGTTGGTTTTAGCTTAAAACCAACTATAGAATGGTTTTTTAACCGTACTATTCTTACTGATATAAAAGCGTCCTAAATCGTGTAGCTCTTAATTTCGCTATAGGAATACGCAAGATAAGACGAAACGCTGTTTACTTTTTATTAAGTAATTTACAGCAGCGGTACTGCTGGCAGCAGCATGCACGCGGTGTGAAGAGATAATTAAAAAATACTATACCCTTGATGAGCAGCAGGCCTACTCTCAATTTTAATAAATAATTAAAACAGTGCGCCGGCATCTGATTACTTCCTGAAAAACTCGCCTCATTACAGTCACCCTTTGTTAGCACATTTCTGAGTTAACCAAATGAACTAATTTTTCTTTCGTCCTATTTAAACACCTCTGGTGTTAATGACGCATTACGCATAATTCCCAAAATTGTATAATTCAATAAGGGCAAACGTAACGGACATGTCCCGGTCGAATTTGTGCGTAGCAAATGCGCATTGCTGAAATATTTGGTAATATACATGTACATGCATACTTTGATGTCCTTTTCAGAATGCGTTTGATTCCAATGTTTATTCTTTTTTATTTTATTTTAGGTGACAAACCGCACGCTTGCGAGTTGTGCAATAAACGATTCGCCCTTGCCTGCAACCTTAGGGCACATATCAAGACCCACGAGGGTGAGTCAGTTTTTTTTTTTAATATTTACCATATACAACACCGTAATAATGAACAAGTGCTGGAAAATTAGTATAATGAAATAAAATGGCGCCCAAATTTGCAATTTCGTATGCTTAATTACTGATTTCCCATCTGCAGAATTTCAAATGTCAAAATAGAGGAAATGTAGTCCGTGCAACAGCTTATAACAGCTATAAAACATTTCCAAATTTCGTGTTTAGACGCATGGTATTCGAATCGTTTGCATGCTCATACTGTATTGTGGCACTGCAGCCGTACCTCTATTTTAGCCTGAAAGCATCCTATGGGTTATTACGCACAGGCACCATATAATTACTACTACGCTAATTATTATTCAAGCAAAAATCAGTCGTGTGTCCAACTAAAAGCATCGCCATAAGCAACTTTCCAAATCAGGAAATTCAAAAAAAAATGATGGGTGACACGCATGAGAATGATCAGACGTGTTTATGCCTTCCATTATTGCGTCCAGCATTGGTGCATAATTCATAATTATAAGTTTACAACCATGATATTAGAATTTGTTAAGCTTTTTAAAATCTGCACGAGGTGTACTACAGACATTTAAATGAGGGCTTACAAAACCTGAAACTCTTCATATCATACATTTTAAATACACTTATTGTAAATAGCTATAGTGTCTGCGCGGTGCTTTACAAATGCTTGAATATTTTGGATCCCACGCAACTTACATGTATATGATTGAAAAAATAATTAAAAATAAATTGGGTTTCATTGATTTCAACCAGAGTGCTACTATAGGCTACATCTATAGCATAAAAAAGAGTGCTGATGCATTAAAGGTTAAGTGCCAAACTGTTTTAACTTTGCTAATACCCCTCGCTTAACGGAGAAACAAGCACCATAATACATTGATATTTTTTTCCCCAACTGCATGATTGAAAAGAGTTCACACAACCTGCAAAAAGACGACAAATGAAGCCATTTCGCAATTTTAGTTTGTGAAGTCCCTTAAAATTCCACCTGCGCACACGGCTGGCTACAGGCGCGCAGACTCAATGATCGTTTAAGGGTCTTTTTTGTTTCAGGTCGTAAAAGTTGAGGTCAATTTCTCATTATTCGTTATCTGTTTCCTTTCTTTTTGCTAATACAGGAGATCCTCAAGAAGAATGCGTTAAATGTGGGAAAATCTTTTTGGCTTCCAGCAACATGTTAGTTCATGGTTACTGCCATACATGCTACCATCACAGCCAGGGCATACCTTTAATCAGCAAAAAAGATGGCGAGCTGTCCAGCAAAGAAAGCGACTGCGAAGACGAAGAAGGAAGTTCGTAACTTCAACTATAGCTGATAAACTATTCATTATTCATCTCATGGACGACGGATGCATCAGAGAACACTGCAGTATTTGGTCATCGTGAATACTTGGCCGCGTGTGCAATAATAGCCTTCATGGTTTCAATATAACTTAATATGTATTAGATAGACCCGTTTCTCTCTATTCGACGTTTCATTGATTTCGTGTATTTCGTATTTATAAACGTTCGTTTATCTCAATCGCACAATATATTCTCAAACATCGGACCATTGTGTATGTTTTCAGTGCTTAACTTTTGATTCCTTCGTTTTGAACTTGCCTCAATAATAAATATGTGCGTTTAAGAGTGCTATACCATAATGTATATATTTACAAAAAGTATCATGACTAGAAAGGCTGTAATGCACTATAGGTATACAGAAACCAGACATTTGAAGGAAGTTCTTGCGTTTTACAATGATATAAATGCGTATTGCGTAAATTAAGGTAGAGGTAAATGCATTCGCGTAATTTTGAATCGCAGCAAATGTATAACTTATTGTAAATATCAGACAATTTTCCATTTTGCTTGTTATTACAGAGAAATGAAATGACCCAATATAGAGTGTAAATAGCCTGACCACCTCAAGTTAATATCTTCCAATGAAAGCAATTTTTAAATTCCACTTTTTAAATTGCTTACAACCGATTTGCACCAGGCGCATTAAATAGTCTGGCGCAATCGGGCATTAGTTTAATTTTCAATTAGAAACATTTGATCTCATATGTTGTCTCATATTATATCGATTAGTTTAAATATGTGATGCGCAAGGTTTCTTGTATGCTGTTGATCACAATTAACCAAAAGTATACTGCTTATTAATACCGAACAAAAGAAGCACGTTTGGTAATTCCAACCATACTTAATGTTCAAAATTAATACCCCTCCTCAAAAATATATTCTTAGCTTTGTTGGTAAAACATGCGCAGTAATAGGCTCATTCTTCATGTTGATAAAAGCATATTAGTGTAATTCATTGCAGTTAAAAGCCCAAATGAGCAATACTACGTTAACATCCTCAACCTCAAAAATCAGTTTTTTTTAAATCAAGGTTGCACAAGTCAAAATTTATTCTATAAGCACCTGAAATCAAAATACAAAAACGACCAGGGCTAACGCTCTGTTATAAAATGCTCACACGTATACTCATGTATATATGTTATGACCAAACGAATTTGTTTAGCGTTTTTCTTGATCTCATATAAAGTTTATGGTTTGTCCAAAATTACTCGTACTTGAAGAAGAACAAAGGAGCCGACGACTTAACTATTGGAAACATAAATCCTTACATAAAACTGTGTACATTACATTTGACTGTATCGTATTGCTCATTTTTTGTTGGAAATTTTTACCTTTATGTACGAACTACTGTAAGTTACCATGCATAGAACATATATACTACATTAACTCAAAATTCCTTGGTGTTGTCAAAAAGAAAATGGTATTTATGTCCACATATTATGATAAAGATGGGACAAAAAATTAAAAAATAATTGCATTTTGCATAGTTTGCCATTTTTATCATCCTTTCTCTAATTTATCCTATGTTAATGGACTATGTATGTATAACTCCATTTTTTTTCTCCTGTTTATGCATTGTTCACTTTTATTTGAAAAACCTTGTTTGCTGCTGATATGCGTGTAGGGCATTTAACAAATAATGCTGCGATGAATTTTATCCAAAATCGTGTACATATTAGTTCATATATTTGTGAATACCATAGATATATAGTATTAATAACTGCTCAATTACGGGATCAGGACTTCTAGTCACGACTTTCTAATATTTTTCTAAATAAACTTGTTTTAAGATATATCGGTTGGTCTTTATTTACGTTCACACGTTTAACCCAGAATGAAAATACATAATCTATGGTAAACTATACAAAGCCAAATGGCGAATTTTCAATATTATGAAGATTCATTTCGCCAGTCGATAAATATGTAAATTAATTACAATTTAAATCACAATGTGGAGATCCCTTAAACAATATTCATTGATTGTTAAATTGCCATTTAGCTATAGAATCAATAGTACAATTTATTTCGTGTGGATTTTTCACAATATTTTTATAATGCGATTAATAACGAACATGTGTTAAAATCAACAAATTTATCGTCAAGATATTTTATGTTATCTCAAAACAAGGTGAATGCAATTGCATTAGTCATATCCTAACATGACGTTAAATTCCACTTTACTAATTCGGAATTCAGAGTCCATAGTGCATCCATCAATACCTACAGTAAGCGATATCATGCAAAGGTGAATCAGAAATGGCGGATTAACGTCATCATCTTAGACATGGCTGAGTTTCCTACAGGTGGTCATTAGTCAGTATTGAATAAGAATTTACTAAACCTGCTCCACCCAAGCGACTCAGTTAACGTGATAGATTCGAGAAGTAGCTCCTAACCTGCTATCGAGCAGTTATCTTGCTTCGTGTCAACGAAAAGTCCCTCAACATGCTGGAAATAATGCAGTACTTTTATCCTCACAATCTCCCCTTCTCCATTTCACTAAAATTTACCTGCTTTTCTCACGCTTTACTAATTTAGGAAAGGACGTGTTTTCAAAATACAGGTATTAATCGTCTAACCTGTACATGTATATATGTATCTTACTCAACCAAAACTATTACAGGTGTATAGCACATTACCAATACCGTAATTTAGTAACACACTATACTTCTGGTTACGTGTGAGAGTGATTAGGTATCTATCACATTTTCCAGATTAATTACTTTTACATACCGTTTTTTGAAAAATAGAAATTCATGAAAACATTTTTGGGAATTTTCCACAACTATTCTGTCAAAACAAAACATTCTCTCAATAGTGAATTATAACGCACTTGTTCGCTCCAATTATCAAACTAAGTCAATTAATATACCAATAAAATATTCTTCTGATGCAGTTGTGCGACTAAGTTTATTTGATTAACTTCTCCGTGAATTTCTAATACGATAGGTGTATATGGGGTTCTTTAATCTTATTCCCAATATTCATTCAGGATGAATATGAACTTTAATAGCCTTTATCACTACTAATTCCTCGAAAATTAAGTATCCGAAAACAGGAAATAAACGCTTTAGCAAAATGATTCCTAAAATTTTTCATGCAGATATAGCTCCAGTTACATTTTGCTAAAAAATTAATTTCCATCGTGCTGAATTTGGGATATCCTGTAGAATGTAGTAACCTGGATTGCCAAATTGAAACGAAGCTACCGGTGCCACAAAGGATTTTTGGACAAAAATGCTGTACCCGATATTTACATTTTAAAAACAAAAGCACAAAAGGCAATTGCAAACCTAATTTGGTGGGTATACATTATCTCTGCAAGTGAGGAAAACCTGAACTATTTCGTCGATAATTAATTTGCCTATGAAATGCAAAAGACCTCAACTATGTAAGTTAATAGTTGTAAACCTAAAATATATGGAGCCTACTGTGAAATTAAGATAACCATCAAGAACATGAGTTATACGCACTCCTATAACGCCAGATCCAACTCGGCAACAAACAAAACATACGGTTATTGCCCAGTAGGACTACTCACGCATTCAAATACATTTGTCAGACAGTACCGAGTACAAACATTTGTAGCTCTATAACCCATAATGCAATCGTTGTACATGTACCATGTTCAATCATTTCGTTGTTTGAGGAATAGAACGATGCTGCAAGCTTGGAAATAATTACCTTTTTTTCATCTTCCATAAAAAAGAAACTTTGTTTTACAAATTTCCCTCCAGGCCAACTTCTTCACCGGCTGGTTAATGTTGAAAAGGACAATGATAAAAACAAGAGCATGAATTGAGCGCATTGAATTTCTTGGCAGACAAAACAACGCACCACATAACCTAATCTATCATACGTCGTCTAAAAAGGTAAGTTGTACCTTTTGTGTTTGTACCGTACTTTCCCACAGTCATTTGGCGACGTTACATGTTCTAGGCTATAATTCAGCTATAAAGGACATTTCTTAACAGGACGGTATCTTACCATTAAATTCGAGAAAAAAATGTACACGTCTCATCCGCTGTGGTTTGTCGTGCCAATGCAATGTTGAGAAAAGCAACCTTACAATCCGATGTTGCGAGATATGACGGCACACTTGAGGAGGGACGAAATAATTAGCAAATGTTTGCTTAAAAAATAGTCAATCTCAATGCGTTTGGGTAGGGAAAGGAGGGAGGTAGAAAATGGTGCAAAAAAAATATACAAGGGGTCCCAGAAGTCCTTTGCCGGGGCATTATGTGTTGACAGTGAAACAAATTTTGGGAAATGTTTAGAACCTTGTCAGCCATGTATAGGAAACAAAAAGGTTGACCTTGAAGCGTGTACTGCTTATATGAAATTCAAAATAATGACTTAAGTTAATAATGACCAAAATGGTAAATTAGACTTTTCAAAATCAAAAGTGTATATTTCGACATTGGTGAATGTGGCATTTGTGAAACCATCGTTAATCGGCCATCACCACATCATCCAACAAGAAATTAAATTAGTCTGAGAAACGTTCGCTAATTCTGTGTTTAATGGAGAATAGGCTTATTTGGTGAGTTAATTGCTAATAACTTTCTTAAATCTCCTTTGACTTTCGCGTTATATTGCATTTTTGCTCAGCCAACAATTTAAGAGCATCATGGGCTTGCCTGTCAGGCCATATCAAAATTTAAGTTTCCAGCTCAGCAAGCAGAACGGCACCATACCCTTAGTTATTTCCGAAAAAAATAAACAACTGACCAACATTGTCTCTTCAGCATACCGAAATTCGATAAAAAAAAGTCGAACTTACAGGGCTTCAAGATGCATATGTCATTCAAATATTTGGACAATTTTAGTGCGCTCTTTCGTTTGATCAAACAAATTAAACAACTCGCAGTGGTCAATTATAGAAAAATGTAAAGAGCTCCCGGATTTTTAATGTCCATAGTGCATGAGAACAAGCAACGGTTAGTCAATTTCTACGATTATATTTATTTTAACGTCACTCCAATACGTGGGATCAAAGTGCCGACAGCCTTCTGTTTTCCCAACCATAAAGTTTCCCTATACTACCATTTGAAAAACAAGAATGCCATAATGTTAAGAATTTCAAAGTTCTGTCTTCTTCCAGTTCAGGTGAAGTAGCTATCCGAGTTTATAATGTCGTCTAGTAATGTATGAATGCGGAGCATCTCGTTTATGAGTATTTCCGAAGATTTGCATCCATCCGTAATGGCCTGCCATTATGGTTTTTTTTAGAGAAAAAAATGCTTTACGTGGGCGTGGGCACTCAAGGAATACCATGTCGTGCGAGTGGACGTGCAGAGGAATACAATTATATGGTTAGTCAATCATCTCATGCATGCATGCATGATGTGGTCAGCGAAGAATCGCATCTACATCAGGCTATATATTGGTAACCAAAGGAAGCAACAACTTTAGAAAAAAAAATTGCTCGCAATACACTGTTCATGTGTTTTTATTTGTGCCCGTGTCTTTTTTTGCCGGTTCTAGAAAAAACAGATAAACCTTCGATAGGTCAAATGTCGAATAATGCTTCCCCGTGCAAACAATTGAACATAACGCATTTGCAATTTTTCCCTAAATACATTTCTTTGTTCCGCCTGCATATTAAGTTGAACGATTTTAACAATCCCGATTATTATTTTTTATTTACAAAAAATAACAGCTGCAATGGTTTAATCAGCGGGATGTGTCGCATTTTTACACAAACAGGTGTTGATTTAATGAACGTAAATTGCAAATATTTTCCAATGGGAAAATTATTGGGAAATAAAATGGAGAAATTTCCAGCTTCCTTAAGGTCGTCACACATGGGGAAAAGTTAAACAGTATCTGGAAACTTGGCAAGTTTGTCCGAAAAGTCAAGCGAATATTTCTGAGCATTTTACTAACCATGACTTTTAAAAAGGAAAATTTCAAACTGAAAGTATAGACTTCATTTTTATGTTTTTATAATTGACAAATTAAAACATTTCATTTCTCGTAATTCACATTCTAAAAAAAACTTTTTGAACATGCCGTATTTCCAGATATAACTTTCCTCGTGGGTGACGGCCTTTAGGAAATTCTAGAAAACCAACAATGTCCGAGAGATGACATCACAAAAACACTATACTCATAAAAGAATGTCAACCTGAGATAGTATGAAGCTACTGTATTTTGTGAGGAACTTCAGGTGTACAGTATTTTTATAAATAAATGTTCAAGAGCTATTTACAGTGCTGTTGAGGGTTGGTGCTTCAGAACTAAATCAAACCAAGAAAGTAAATGATCATTTCAGTTTTGCTTTCTTAGCATGTACCCAACACGTCGGTGAGAGTAAACTTAAAAATGTGCAGTGGCCTTTTACCCTTCTCCAAAACCATTCACTCAAACATAGGCCTATACAGTACCTCGTGGTCAAGTCTGGGAAGTTTAATTGCGTCGTTGTACTTAGATTCATAAATATGCACGCATGACGCAGGTTTCCATTTCCACGCGGTAATATTTCAAAACATCGGTAATGCGGATTACAAAGGCTGATATGCAATATAGGTAAGTCTATGGCATAATGGCAATTTCAGTGAGTCAACAGTTCTTATTATGCGAGCCATACCATGCATCGTGGTCTATTGTATATTGCTATTCCTTTGTGCAAGACGTGCGCTCCTGCATTCGCTATCTCTTGAACTTTGAGGTCATCATTTGATACGTGACATCAGTATGCGATTGTGTTATAGTGAACTGATTTATGATCGAGGCGTAAGAATGAGTATGAAATATAGGCTTACTTTTTCATAAAAACTTTCTATAAGGTGACTTACAGGTAAATGTCGGCGCGATAAAGCGCTACATTGTCTGCCAGGAAAGAGCCTGCACGTAAACAACTATTCTGTAGCATGGTTAGGTGGATTTATCTACTTTTCAATCCCATAAAAAGATTGAAAAATATATGTCTGCAGGGTGGATAGATGTGTAGCATTCTATAGCAAGACATGCACTGTAAGTTCCGGTATATATTTTTATAAAGCAAATGATTATCTAAAAAAAGCGTGAGTATGCGTGGTATTTTTTCCACAGTTTATCGACGGGCCAAGTTTAATAAAGTTCTTTTATTAGATTCACCTATTGTGTGCATTATTGATAAACAGCCGATTCATTATTTCTTGCGCGTGGAATCTGCATTCTTTATTATCAAAATGTTCCGTCTATATTGTACTAACAATTAAACGCCGTGAAATAGTTTATAAATTTGCATTTAATGAATCTGGCTCGTTCCTATAACATTTAAGATATACAGTAGAACCTATCTTATGTGAACTGAATTAAACTCATCAGCACGTGGCTCCTGCCCACCAAACGGTGCGTTTTTTAGTACATACATGTAGTACCTCGTTTGAGGCCTGCTCGTTGCATTAGTCCAGCTATTTCAACTAAAAAATAAGGGATTTGGCCAGACAAAAAATAAAGATGGTGAAACAGAATAAGATTCATGATTTTTTCAAACCTGCCAAACAAAAGTGATATACATGTACATGTAATGTGATAAAATAATTTTGAATACTTAATTGACTTGTTTCCTATTTTTTTAAATTGGTTTTCTATTGGTTAGAATTTCAATCTCCCTTATGTGAACTTTTCGAATATCAACCACCTCTGGTCCCAATTAGTTCACATAAGAGAGGTTCTACTGTACCACTTATCAAAATACGACTAATATCGAACCAAATAAAAACCAGGACCAAAATCATCATTTGCAAAGCTACTCGTTTGTAAACGATGGTATTTGCACATGAATACAGTAATTATAGAGTATTACCAACTGCAGTTCTAAAAACAGTACAAAATAAACTCAAACATACTAACTACCTAAGCATTATACATGTATATAATAACGATCGAATTTTTTCAAGATATTTGCCAAGTGCATTTCTTTCCCAACATTTCGAACGTTCCCATTTTTTCCCAAAATTTACTGAAAATGTATCAATTAGTTAAAATAAAATATTTATTGGTTTAGGATTTTTTCCGAACAAGGTATTTCGCAATGTAACACTACATGAGTTTGAATAAAATTCTAAAACGTTGTTTCTACAGGGTGGGCCAATAAAAAGTAAGCCAACTTTATAAAAATCATAAAATGATTAGTTGTTAATGGAATTTAATGAAAGTTTGTACAAATATTGTTGTTCTCTTTACTTTCGAATTGCCCTCGTTCACGTTCATTCGAGTTTGTCTTTCAAAATGGCGTTCACTGAAGAAGAAAGAACCGTGATAAGTTTTTTTGCGTAAAACGAAAAATTACAGTGCTAGGCAATTTTTGAAACAGTTTCCGGAGAAAGGTTGGATTTTTTGT
>JAQGAO010002199.1:0-20568 GCA_034697705.1 Ommatoiulus sabulosus | reverse complement strand
TTGGAATCCACAGTTGGGTTTCATCAACATCTAATACATATTTCACAATATTGCGAATCGTGAGTTGAACTGCATCAGTATTATATAATTTTGTAACTGCAGGGTTCCCCCAGACCTGGAAAACATGGAAAAGTCAGGGAACTTGAAAATGTCTGTAAAAGTCAGGAAGAATGACTTTTTTTTGAAAAAGTCAAGGAAATTCAACGTAGTCAGGGTTCACTTGGAAACATTTTTACATTTTCCCAGTACAAATTTGCAACAGTTTCTGAGGCAAATTGGAAAAATTGTCCATGTTTTCCGAGTACATATTATCAAAATTGTCCACGTTTTCCAAGGATAAAATTGGAAAATTTTTCGACGTTTTCCGAGGACAAAATTGCGAAATTGTTCACGTTTTTCCGAGGACAAAATTTACAAATTTCGCCACGTTTTCAAAGTACAAATTTGCAAAACTTTCTACATTTTCCGAATACAAAATTGTCTAATTGTCAAGATTTAATTAGTACATTTTGAAAAATATTTTACTGCTTTGATTAAGCAAAATATGTCAATTTTTCACGTTGTCATTGGTCAGGGGAATTTTTTTTAAAACCTGGAAAAGTCAGGGAAGTTGAAAATGAAATTGCTGGGGGAACCCTGAACTGGCATTAATTGTGTATTAAATTGTCGCACATTCATTTAAATTGTTGCAATTTAAGACAGTAACTAACTACAGTTAGTTTTCTACAGTCGCTGCAGTTGTGCAGCTGTTTCTGTGAATGTCCTGGAAGTATATTCGTCAAAGTTGCATTCTATGAAGACACTAATTCTTGATTTAGTGTCTGGATTGCCGACTGTCTTTTAGTATTCTGCCATTCTGTGACGATGTAATTTATGGCTTTTATGCTGTATTTGCGTTCTGAATGTTTCTTTTTTTGTTCTGTTTTATTTTCCATTTCCTTACCAAGCCCACACTCGTGTTTCTCCAGGTTAGGTCATCTGATTGTGGCGAAAATAAAAAAAACAATAGGTCATACCAGCCTCAAAAATAATTTCCTGGCAATGAAAATAACTCTTTCAATAGCAATATTTTCATTGGCGAGGTATATTTCGTGAATAGGGCTGTACGTGTGGGCTGAGAAAACCTTATTTTTATTACAATTCGCTTTCACTTCCTGCATGCAAGAGAATGCCACGCATGTCTGCCATCTTTTTTTTATTGTTATGAATCTTCGAGGCCGAAGGCATTTTTTTATATTTATTTTTAGATTTTTTTGCCATTTCATTTTGCTTTCACCCCAGCGTTAAAAAACACTTTTGTGCATTATAACTGTATGGGAAAACTTTTGCGCCGACCTTGCTACAATTAAAGGTTGCGGTCGTTTCATCTCGAATACAATGCAGGAAAAAAAAAACATCAACCCAACATGTAATAATAATAGAGCAGAAATTGTTTTTTTTTCTTCTCCTTCTTCGTTTTCGAAATAATGCGTGTGCCTAATCTGGCGTAAGGAATTTTCGCCCGTATTATTGAAGAAAATACAGGAAATTTTTGACTGCCCGGTCTGCCTGTGCCGAAAAAAAAAATGCACCCCAGGTTCGTGCTACCCGAATTATACGGGAATACGGTACTGAGCATGCAGTTATAGTTATTTGCACCCCTTTTTGGCATTGCCGGGGTCACGTGCTGCACTTGACCCCGCACCCACGAATTTGACCCCCGAGTTGTGGGTGGGCTCGGTCAAAAGAAACGAGCAAATTAACGAAACAATGCATGTTTTATTCGAGTTTGTCGAGACTAGAGAGCACTTCTCACAATGGAACGGATGCCGCCGTTTATTTGGACAATTTTTTTTAGAAATGCTGAGAAAGGTTGAGAAGATGGATTTCCTATATGTAGAAGAATTTTGAAAGATTACCTGCCGTTTCTGTAATTTTTTTAAAAACAGATGATGGAAATGTTGGAAAAATGAAAGTAAAAGACCATGTAGGAAAGTATAGGAGGCATGAAATGCATGGAAAATTTGACACGTAAGATAAATGTTGTGGAAAATATTGGGAAAGCTATAAACATTTAGCATATATCCTTAGTAAATGTCCAGGAACTCGAAAGTATATATGCAATTTTTCCCCTGCAATTATAGAGAGAGACGTTTTGTTTTGCCTAATTATTTGTGTATAGGGACATGCAAGAGGAAGTTTTTATGCGATCGTGAGAAACAATGCGACAGTTTCGGGAATGTCGGGGAAACTGCAAAAAAAAAGTTAAATCCGACAATTGTTTGGAAAAAATTGTCGATGTGAAATTTAGAAAACCAAAATTGATTAAATTTGGAAATGTATCTTGATTCAGTCATCCAGAGTGGCTGCCAGAGAGACTCAAGATCGAGCAATGTCATCTAAGCAGCCAATGGGTCCCGAAAAGCAGGAAGTGAAAACCCGCGGTGTCCGACTTTGCCCCTTTATCACATCAGTGAATATAGGCAGTGGTGCGCTTTTGCGATTGATTCGAGATTAGTGATGTTGTTACTAGATTCTTACCGGATCTGACTTGCAGTTTGACGAAATAGTACATGTTGATGGCCCTCTGCGGCGCTGTGGTCGGGTTGCTGGCTTCCGTTTCATTCTGCAGGTGGCAAAGCGTTTCCTGAACGGGGGCCAGAGGATTGACCACGAAGCTGAAGGCGGCTGCCTTGCAGGTCTCGTCCTCCAGACAGAGATCGTGACAGTCGGACAGCGACAGGTTGCCCACGCTGCGGAATGTCGTGCCCCTGTAGTCCAAGCCAGTAAGCTTTTCAAATGCCACTTTACCTGAAACGGTAAAAAAAAACCATGCAATTAGTTTAGTTTAGAAATTCATCCAAAAGCCTAAAATTAATTTAAAAATGTGCTCACAAATAGTTTCCTACGTTGACGATTCTAGCTATAGTTTTTTTTTGCAGCGCTTTTCTATGAATTGTGTATAAAATTTTCAGAAAGAGCACAAGTTGAAATTTTGAAGACACGTGGCTCAAATTCACTTTGAATCCTCCCGAAGCCACCATCTTGAATAACATTAATTTTGCGACTGGCCCGAATTCTTCGTCGCATTATTCCCATAAACGTAATATACTGTTGCAAAACCGTATTTCATGCATTCAACAAAAAGTCTTGGATTGTAAAAAGTTGAACACCTAAACTGACACGCACTACGGCCAAACTCATTACAATGTACATTTTAACTTCCTGTCGTGTCAAATCTTTGTGGCGCGTGTGTATCCGAAAGCCATATTTCAGCACCCTCATGGCCGCTTGGAGTGACTCGAGGTGTTGGCCGAACGATGGCGTAAATTGGCCGCTAGCACGCCATCAGGGTTCAGCCCTTTGTGAATCTCTCTACCGTGATTTAGTTCAGCTGCCGTTCATCTTTGCTTGCACGAAAATGCTGCAATGTGTGGCCTTTGATTGTGGATGAACATTTTGTTAGTTTGTTTTATTAACGTATTATTCAATCCTTACGGCATTTTTTTTTGTTTTGCTTAATTTTGGCAAGGTCAGTCATCAATGGACCGACGATGAAACGTCTTCTGTGCTCGGTTGTAGAGTTGTGTTGCATGGTCATTCACATTGAAACTTATAATTCTTCTTATTTTCTGATAATTATATCATGATCCACAATTCCTAAGTTATTCTGCCACTAAAGCTAAAACTTGCATTCACCTTCGAACTCATTCTATTCGAAATGTTCGACCCTATGACGTCATCCGTTTCTACTGCAATGCAATTTTTAGTCATCTAGTCGTATTATTTCTTTGCCATTTTTCAAGTTCATCGACCTTGCTATTAAAAACGATATCAAAAAATGGCGTCATTAATGGACTGTTTTTGCATACGTAGAATTTGGTTATAGACATCCAATGATTTGCTTGGAAGAACGTCAGCTCATCATGTCATTTTTAATCATTTCTCCCGTTATTTAATAGATCATTACCTGTTAAAATTAACGCCGGAAAAATGGCTTTATTGGGCCATTTGTTTTCAATTTTATAACCCATTAAAACGTCAACAAAGAACGTCGTTATTCGATCGTTTCTCCAAGTTTCAATGCAATTAAAAAACAAAAACAAAAAAACAGCCAATAGACGTCAATTTTTGACATCAGTTGATCACACGTGTAGCCTACAATGTATTTAGAAACAAGGTTGTGCCGCAATCACACCCCAAGATGGCTGTCTTTTGCATTTTCCCAAGACTAGCGCGTACGTGCTTCTCTACAGAATTTAATAATTTTTTTTTATATTTGACATGATATGTGATATTTTATTAAGCCGCTCTTATGAAATGATGAAACCATTAATTGCTGCTTTTTCTGATCTTGTCCAGCTGGTTTTCGTTTTACTATTTTACATTCCCTCGATTTCTCGACAGTTGCAAGCCAAAACTGCTTCTCGTCGAGGTTGTCTTATGAGCAATTACTGTTGGTTGGGATTAAAAAGAAAACGAAGCGCCTTAACCCCAGAGGCTAATCGTTTATGAGACAGTGCTTGAGCCAAAACGTGTCATCACTCTTCAATCACGCCTAAGTGGGTGGCTCTTAGGAGCCCGGCTACTGGGTAGGCTTTTTGTCTACCTGCTAGTCGCTAATTAACGCGTTAAACATAATTTAACCAGGTTAACTGCCCGCAGGAACTCCATAATGATAGTGCTATAAGGGACTGATGTCAACTTGTCAAGCATTATTCTCGAATTACTATCGTGAGGTTTATGTAGGCCCGCCCTGAATTTCGAGAATACGTCAACTGCCTATAATCTGTTAGCTTTTAAAAATATTTTTAAGATATTTTACCGAAATAATGTTCATATAAGATTCCCCCAATCCGATAAACTTTTCGATCTATATGGTTGGATGATTAAAACGCAAGAGTTGTACAGTTTTCGTCCTCCATGAGACAACACATAATGAAACAGTAAATCGCGTTGCGCTACATAAATGTAGCATCATCGTTCATTTCAAATAAACCGAAAATTTGGTAAATTATGCGGGAGAATTGAGAGGTTGGAGGACATGCTACTTCAGCTAGTTCAGTACATTGTATAGATTTTTTGTATGCACGTGGTACCCTTGAGTAGATTTTGGGCATGTAGTCTATATTCCAGTCGAAATATTTGTCTTTGCAGGGCCACCCGTGAAGGCATTCAGAAGCGACTGTAAATACGCAGGTAACCCCATTGTCAAAAGTTGTTGGAAATTGTCGATCTACAATGAAACGCTGATAATGCTGGCTGGCCCACTCGGCACGTAATGCCAGAATCGTGGGCTTAAGTTTAATCCGGCTTGAAAGGATTTCACGAATCCCGATTCGGAGATAAGATTGAGCAAGATCTGAAAATAGTGTTTATTCGGTGGGCTCGCCATGGGAGGTGATTTCTGAGGTTTCACTTTGACCATGTCCTTATACAGTCCATCTGTGGATTAGTACTGCTGATGTCGCTGGGTAATCCTTTTTGTGCACACTATATGTGCAGAGGATATTATCAAACGTGTCAATGACTGCAAATCCACTGGATCCAACATTGCAACATCCGCTGCATGGATTGGATTGTAGTAGCTTATCCTTTGAGACGGATGCTCGACCCGGTGGGAGGCGCTACTTTGTTCTCGGGGAACTTACTGCCCACTCTACTGCCATCGCCAATACTGCT
Source organism: Ommatoiulus sabulosus (assembly GCA_034697705.1). NCBI lineage: Eukaryota > Metazoa > Arthropoda > Diplopoda > Julida > Julidae > Ommatoiulus > Ommatoiulus sabulosus. The sequence goes on along the minus strand of JAQGAO010002199.1, from coordinate 14,907 downwards.
GGTTGCACTAATGCCTGTTCCATTCCCTCACAATTCCCCGCATGTGGAGAACTGCTGGATATCTCAAGAACGAGCCAGAATGCAAGAATAGCCGCTAGATGGCTCTGTTCAGTGACACCTAAATCCAATTTGTTTTCTGTATTCTTCGAAGGCTACATCTTTCTCGCAGACAATGCACCAGGCCGCTCGCATCGTTTTGTTGCTTAAATAGTCTTTGTAATGAAAACCCTTGAAGAGTGCTTGAAAGGGCAACGATGAAATCATCCGGTCAGCAACCTGCTAATCCTTTATCGCATCTCAAGAGTTCCGGAATTATTATGCAGGCATTTGCTTAGACGGTTCCATCCTTTTTTTTATTCGCTAAGATTGTTGCGATTTAAATGGAGATCTGAACCCCCAAGGATCTAAAATTGTAATCTGTTCTTACTGTTTTTCCGAGGAATGCGGAGAATTGAGTGATACTTGAATTTCCAATTTCTAAAGCAGTACGAACTTTCGCTAAAGTGGATGTGATCTCGTCCACAGTTACTGATTTATATGCTGAGATGTCTGCATGGTTTCTTCATTTCCGTTACAGTACCCGAAAGTTTAATTCGGTATTGCATTAGACAAGTAGTTTCATTGAATATCTTTGATGTTATGGTTACGTACATGTACAGTATGTGCCTAAAAGAGGAAAATGCGCCATAACCCACTTAAATTTAACCAGCAATGCATTTGAATGGGTGAAAAGCATTTGCAATGCATATTGCCATTATAATTTCAAAATGCATTTTAATCTTAATAAGCCATTTCAGATTTACAAATTCCATGTTAATATTTCAAAATTCATTTAAATATGGAATGCATTTTGAAATCCATTGCAGTTCAATGCACTTGTTGATTGTGGATATTGTTTCCATGATTCCCAGCATGCAATGCTCTTAATTTCAAAAATGATTTTCGCGCTTCACTGACTATAACCAAATACCAAAGCATCGGTGCGTGGCCGATGGTAATTTCCAGTTTGTTGGTTTATTTTTCCTCGTTTCATTCTCGTGGAATTAAAGGGGCGTGTAATGATCTTCAAATTTGTAAATATTTTGAGGTTTTTTAGTGGCTGCCAGGTATTACTTAGCATAAAAACTGATAAAAACCCGCTAAATCCCTCGGTGTTCCAACCGCCCCCTGGCGGCGAGTTCTGCAATTAAACCCGTTTCGATTGGCTTTTTGTCTTTAAATTGTAATTTGGGAACAGTTCATTGCTCGGTCGCATATTCCCCACGCAAATTCCAATGGGAAACCCCCCTCTTTTGAAAAATTTAATAATACCAGAAGTAAACTTGGCATTGTACACGTTTTTAAAAACGTACGATGATGATGATGATGATGAAGAAGATGATGATAATAATAATAATAATAATGGCGATGACGAAGTGAAAACGGATCCCCCTTCCAGAAGATACACTCGTTATCTTGTACTTTTGCTAGCCATCTGAAATTGATGACATTGCAATTCACGCTTTCGTTTCAAGAAATAAGGCCAAAAAATATTGAAAGCATATGCGTTGAGATACGAAAATATATCAAGGGCATACATGCATATTTGATAAAAATGTTATTCTAATAATATGCACGAAAATTCTCAAAATTAAAATGCAGCTATTGCCAAACCTCGTTAAGACGAATCTCAAGGTACCTCAACATTTGTTCGTCATAGTCGTATTATCAGAAGTTAGACAAAATGTGACTTCAACAATAAGGTCAAAATCCATGTATTAACAAATTCAAATTGTACATGTACATACTTGTACTTGCAATACAATGTTTTACAATATATTGCACAATCACTGAAAGTAAACAACTATAGTTCACCTCGAGTGTCGAAGTTTAGATAAAGCCTTGTTACATACTGTATGTTGTAATTGTTTAACCAAATTCGTTTAAAGAAAGCGTAGGGTGGATGTTTGGAACTCTAAAATTAGTTCTTAATCCAAAATTTGTATTATCCGAATTCGTCTTCAATAAAGAAATTAACATTATTAGGTCTACATCGTATATTCCCAGAACGGGGTCTAAAAATTGGTTCGTACTATCAGATAACTGTATTAAGCGAGTTCTTCTTAATGAGGTTACATCGTGCAAGGTTGTAGTAGTAAGAGAAGAAATATCGACTGTTATTTTATTTGGTTGTTTGGTTTTATTGTATTTGTAAACAAAAAAAATTGTACGGGAACTTTCACAGTTAACCTCGGCGTCAACTTTTTGCTCAGGCAATAATAATGCTTGCTCAGCAAAAGACCAATTATACCGGTAGTAATATATTTTGGAGAAAAGAAATCATGAATGTTTGGCCCAAAAAATGTTTACCAAAAAAATTGATCCTGTTTACCAGCCTGTATTATACCTAACTCATAGCATAATGATGGAATTATAACTTTTTTCTACGTGAAGGTAAGCATCACAGGATTAGTGGGTGTTTTTATCCTTAAATAATTGCGATTTTCATTTCTATGTAGGAATTTTCAATTATAATTAACAAAACCTTATTTTCTCAACAAAAGACGAATTGTACCATTAATAAGATTTTAGAATAAAAAAAAATTATAAAAGAACTTGTTCAAATTAATTTAATACTGCCCTTAGCATCAACTTTGCCTTAGTGACTTTTATGATTGTGAAATTTTCAATTTTACGCACGGGATAAAAAGATAATTGTTTCCAAATTTTAAATTGATAAAACATGCATCTACTGTACATGTACATGTATATTCAGAAATAATTTAACCGAAAATTAAATTTCATGGCAGATTATTTGTTATTGACTTGTGTCAAATTTATGGTTAAACTATTATTTTTGATAATGAAATTGGTATTACAGCGATTATTTCAACCGGAAGAAGAATTGAAACGGGTGAGTTTATGAGATTTAATTGTGCAATATGAACTTCCGCAATTAGTTTTTTTCCTCCCTAGAAAAAGTTATTTAAAACTTATTAGTTTTACATGAATGCTCGTAAAAAGGTGTGAACCTCTTCGTATTTTTTTCCCCCAAACCTTCTGCTTTCACTTGCTTTAATCAACCTCGAATTGAATCGAATTATTTTATTCCTGGATCTGTTTTATTGTGCAAGTGGGAAATGGTTCCCAGACTTGTATTAAGCCTCGCATTCCTACCATGAAATTTGTGGGAACAGAACTTTAATTAAGAATTTGCAAAGGAAAAATGCACTAGTCTTTTTAGCAATGATTTGAAAGTCAGGTTTTACAAAAAGTAGTTTTGGCGTCGAAAATTCATTCAAGTTTAAGTTAACAAAATAACTGAACATTAAAGTGCCGGAAAATCTTTTCCCATAATGATTGTACAACATTAATTTTCATTTATAGTGTCTAAAGAGAATGTGCAGACATGTTTTTCCTAACTGGTTCTTTGATGATTGGATTGATTTATGCAAATTACTTAATTTCGTAAAAAGTGTTAAATTCTTGTTCTTTTTATTCTCTAAATAAAAATCCTAACGTAATTTAAAAAAAAACATTTACACAAAATGAAGATATTTTTTTTTTTATAAAGTTTTCGAAATGACTAAAATAATTCCCAAATAATGTTTTATAAAATGCAATAAGGGGTGTCAATAAGCGGTCAAATAACCGTAACCACTTTCCAGAATGGCTAAATAACAGCAGATTTGTGGTAAACTGCGTTAGCACGAAGGCTAAAAAAACCGGCTAAACATTTCATCCAATTGAAATGGGGCTTTTAAGCCGTAGTCATGCAGTTAGTAGAAACTGGTGTTCTTTGGGTTCAGAATAGATAGATAAATAGGTTTACTCCTTTCCAACGAAGGGCTCCAGAATGAGCCAATGGGATGCTTATTCATCCTGTTTGCATAGAATAGTATATGCAGGGGGTGTTATCGACCCAGCAGTCCGATGTAATGTGGACCACAGCACTATTAAATCTAGTCTTGACATTGTGAAAGTTACTATGAATCTATCAGTAACGACGCATTAGGTAAAGAAACACTCAGCAGGTGGCGCTAGTGGTTTGAAAATCCCTCATTAGCCATTCGTAATGGGACGTACTGTCAAACCTATAGCGGCTAAATAGTGGCTACGGCTATTTAGCCACTCATTAATTGACGCCTCCTATTGTATATCATCAAAATTATTTCTGACAAAATATTCCTGTCATAAAATAATAAAATGTTTACACTTAAAAAACTGAATTAGCACATTATATGCACATACTACAAGTTACTGATTTATTACCATTTTAACTTTCAAGTTATTATGGAGCACTTTGGAAACTTAGGTAATTCGACCAAGCTTTAGAAATTCGGTCCATAGTGGACGAATTTATTTTTCTTTAATTAATACCGTATAAGGTTTTTCCCGTTGAGTTCTGAGAAACAAATTTATTCAAGATTTATACAGTCTGTACCGGCATTATAAACGTCCATCACTATAATTGCAAATTTGGTTGGGAAACCTTGCTTGGACGCCCAATCCTATTAGAATAGTTTTAAACACATTTAATACAGCACCATCTATTGTAAAATAAACGAACTGGGGTTTTATCACGAGGAAGACTGACTTGAATTTCTTCAATCGAAAAGCAAATTCGTTAGTGCAAATTAGGAATCGCGAAATTTAATTACAGACAAGGTTCGTCCAACCCAACTTTAAAATAATGTGCAAAAAGAAACCGATGACAGACACCTAGGTGCATGCCTTTTTCTTTGTGTTACAAATTTTGGGTTTTGGAATTGTTCGTGGAGAAGCCAATTTCGTTTTTTTCCTCACCCTACAAGCTCGCAAACAACGAATTATGCAAAAATAAACAAAAAGCCCATACAAAACAAACGCATTCCTGAAGAGTGTACTTGTTATTCGTCTGACAATGAGTCGAATTTAAAATGTTTTTTTTTCGGAATAATACTCGTTTCCTTCGCTTTTTGACGTCTTAACAATCTTCGTAGCAAAAGCAAAAAATAAAAAATAAAATATTATTATTTTGAATGACACAAGAGAGTGAAATGATGGCCGTTGACCTTTCCATGCCTATTTATTTGCATGCGTGAATTTGAGAGACTCCACAAAAGTTAGCCATGCGCTGAGCCGCGCACTTTTTTCATTCAATGTCTGTTACCCCACCCTGAAATTTACCTACCCTTTTTTTCCTGAAAAATTTGTATTTGCGAAGAAAGAAAAAAAGTTGGGAAAAATTCCGACGAATTTCTTAAGGGTTTTAAGGGAGTTGGTGCGCACCACAATGGTAAGATGGCCGACCGAGAATCTCGCCTTTTGTCCGAATTCGGCAATGGAGATGTAACTGCTGGCAATAATAAACTTTTATCAACTTTTCGACCATTTCAATGACTTCTTCCTTGAAAAAAGCTTGCAAGAAAAGGTCACGGGTGGCAAAAGCGATGCGTTCGGGCGTTCTGGTCATTAGTTGCTATTTGGCAGTTAGCTTTGTCAGAGTTTACTATGTTTGCCTCCGCCACGGATGAGTGAGTACTATAAAGGAACTCGCTCGACAATTGGGCAAGGAGCGCCGCGGACGCCGAGTTCATACTCATTGCGCTATACACCTCGGGGCAACGCTAGACTTGCCAAAAGTAAACTTCCTACATTGAATTTGTTCCTGCATTTTGAACTTGTTAACGACATGGGTGAGTTTCACTATCTCAGTTCCTTCCGCCATGTTTACCATAAACACGTATACAATGTAATAGGCCTATAGCACGTTAGGACCGAGGAATCTCTGCAATGGCGCTCTTCCGTTCCTTGCTTGTTGTGTGGTTCAGCCAAGAGATGGCACCGCTAACTAAGTCTCATTTCAACCCCATATCCTCAACGAAATGGAAATTTAAGAAATCTGATTTATGGATAGAAATTTACGATAGTCATTTACGATAGTTCAACAAAAGCGTAAAAAATTGAAATATACAAGCGAGTTGCATATTTTCATTGTATAGCTTTTCTCGAGGCGTTAGTTTCTTTCTGTAAAATTGTCATCAAGATTCTTGCAAAAGGTTTTCTCACATTTGGGTCCCAAAACTAGAAATCATCCTAGGAAGCTGCTTGGAAAGTTTGTTAGTACTGAGAACCATTTTGATTAAGCTTTTATTGCATGCATCGCATTTCTTTTCCTTCGAAAATACTTCGGCGTGAGTAAATTCCGTATTTCTCCTCCTTCCCTCAAATTGAACAGAATGGGTGCAAATATGAAAAATCGGATATGGGAAACATATAGTAACCATAGGGTGGGGAATGCACTGGTGCCCAAACCATTTGGCCCCAAGGCCCATTTCAAGGACCTTTTGGTCCTATCTCTTAAAAGGTAATAGCTTAAAAAAAGTCAATTAGAAAGTTGTAGGGCATCTAAAAATTAGTTTAATGGCTCCATTTGCAACATTTAATTATTGATCGCCACACAACAAATGACTTTTGGGCTTTTTTGTATGTTTGCACCCATGCATAACACCACTACATTGCAGGAAAGTTCGATTCCTAAAACAAACCAGGTCCTAGAGTTTTCCTGCAATGAAGCGGTGTAATGCATGGTTGTAAACTTACAAGAAGCCCAGAATTAAGTCATTTCTTTATGGCGATCGATACTTAAATGTTGCAAATCGAACCATTAAACTACTTGTTCGACGCCCTACAACTTTCTAATTTACCTTTTTCGAGACGGACGCTCTCGTCTCCCGTCTCAAAAGATGCAAACTTGCCCCAAGATAGGGAACTCTCGCTTTTCCTCGAAATTCGGGCCAAGTTTGACGTCGTCCGTCTCAGTGCCACGAAATCTTAATCGCAGCATGCTACATAAATCATTTTTTTCCTTTACTGATAACAAATTGGACGAAAATATCCCCATTATTTGATATGTTCGTGACGGGCGTTCGGTGGCGCCCCCACCGAGCGGTCACGGCCGAAGACGCGTCACCCCCCGAAGTGGGGGTTATTAATGGGGGCTATTTCACGCGGTATCACCTAGTCACCCATCGTGACAATACCGGGCCTCGTTACGCGGCCACGAACAGGTTTTAGGCGTCGGCTTTGTTCACCTTTTCTCATTTCGCTGACGCGGGTTCAAGTCCCATGTGGAGCGGACTTTTTTTTTGTGGCAATCAAAGCCGAACCACGAGAGACTGAATATGAGATGGATCTGATTTTTTGCGTTTCGTTTTAGGTTTTTCTAAAAAAAAGGCTATTTACAGTTGTCACTCAGGACATGCTCTTTCGGTGGGCTATTCACACACCTGCTTTTACTATCTTAAGTATGGTTCGAAGAGCGAAAGGTGCAACGGGTGGCTGAAGGCACTCATTTCGGACTCATTACGCATTGTGGGATAGCGAAAAACGAGATAATGGGGTTTTAATTAATAAGCGACGAAGGTGAGTGAGGGGTGGGAGGGGCCTCAGGCGGAACACGCCCACCTCACGGCTATGGCGCGTTTGGTTCACTTCCTTCGGGTCACGCTTAGGTTTTTTTCTGAGCAAATGCTCAGGGTGTAAATGAAACGTAATTGACGTGCCGTGTATTTATCAGCTCGTGTTTTAGAAGTTGGAGAAAGTTGAGGTCGAGCTCCCCCGCGCGGCCATTTTGATGGGGGAGCGGCCCATGTTTGGCTTAAGTTTGACCAGTTTGGTGAAGGAGGTCTTAAGGTGAAAAATCATCACGTTTTAAATACAAATTTGAAGAAACTATGACTTGGATCTTTCTTAAAGACTGATGCTGTATAACAGCGATCAAAAGATGCACATTTCAGTTGTAGGCTACTATATAGCGTGTTATAAAATATATTAATTTGGAAAAAAATATCCATTTGATAGTTTTTGTTAGATATACATGTTTATGATTTATTAATAGTTCTTGAAGGAAATTTCAACAAGATTCACTCGTTCGTTTGTTCCCAATTACTTTACACTGTATGTTTGAAAATTAAAAGTTGCACAATGGCGGTTTTGAGCTGGCTGCGGTTTATCCAAAGTCATCTCCATTGTATAACATAATATATTTCAAAGTGCCAGGATATTTACTGAACGTAGAGGATTATGTTAAAAAAGTTTAAAAAAGGTTCAATTATTTGATCGCACAATGTAATTGAACATTATTATTTACAAAAATATTTGCTATAAATGCTGCGTTGTATATATCTTCGCCATTCCAATTTAATTAACCTCTAAATACTATGAATAAACTTACCTATTGCTAAATGTGTGAAAGTGAGGAAAATGGACAAGCTGAGCCAACTGCTGAGTCCTCTACTGAAGGGCAGACGTAAGCTCGTATCCAACATGGCGGTTTATTTAGTGACCTGCAAATAAATAAAATTAAAATGGATATTAATGTATAATTTTAACTTTAAAATTTTAACATCGAAAAAAGTTCGTTTTAAATAATTTCCATATTTGCATGTATTATTTGTAGAATGAAGCAATGGTTTAACAATTTCAATTAACTTAAGCAATTTTTAACATTGCAATACTTACATCCTGACTATTTAATAAATCGATTTAAAACATTTTTTTTACACGAACGCCGTTATTTTGAACTCATGGTGCAACAGGCGCCATTTTCCAAAATGGCGATCACCACATTCAATGATAATGTATTTTTTGAAGGTATAAAAAAAAATAAAGTTTTCAGAAAGTTTTAAAGTCAATATGTTTTTGCGAATCCGCTTTATTTTGTACTTCACGAGTTATTTCCGAACGAAGGTATTTTTATAGAAAAATATTTCATAACATGTTTGAATATGCTTCTTTGAAATGTGCCTTAAGAGACTTCCTATGTTTGATGAGCTCGCACTCGTGTTGGTTCCGAGTGCGAAAATAATGGAAAATAAAAGCAAATTTCCTCGACTTTCGCGAGGGCATTCAGCGGAGGTGATGGAGTGTAAAGATGGCGCTGAAAGGAGTCCATGAGCCGGAACGGTACGGTACACAATGGTGCACGTCTGAGAGGTAACAAGTCGGGATGAGGGCATTCAGATAGGCCAATGCCAGCGTGGGGGGCTATTAGGCAGATGCGGGGCAAGGCCGTCAGAAATGCGCAAAAAGCAGTTCGGTAATGAAGCGGACCTACATGTCCGCAACAATGAAAATTGAACCGAGCGAGACATTGAACTTTACAGGATACCTACATTTCGAAAATTGGCTTTTACCTAAAAAAATGACGTCAAATTTACACGTTCACTATATAGCTAGCTTTGTTGACGCATTTAATGTGAACTTAATCAACCATCCCTGACTCGTCTATTGACCTCATGCATCATGTGCTAGCTGCTTCGTAATTCGACCGTATACTTCAGACTGCATGAGATCGATCTCGAGTGCGAGACGATGTTCCCGTATAGTACATTATCATGGGTTTCAATTTTCCAACTAATTCGTTGCGTCTTATGTATATATACATGTACAGCTTCTTGAACATATGTAAACATTGCTCATGTCTATAGCTGTTTTTTCCCGATATAATCTACCAACATACATACTACCAATATACATATACTGTATATGAAGACGGATCTTGCATGGTGGAAATTTTAATTAGTTGTGCAAATTAGATGCGTATAAATCTGGATTTTCGAGTACATGTGTATAGTTGTTGATAGTCATCCAAGTTGATGTACATGTAGTTATTGAAGCTGACTAACTTAAAATATTTAATGACCAGAAGTATTTTTCTCGGGCCTTGTAAAAAGATGTTCTATGTCAGGTTAACTGAATAAAAGCAACACAATCATAAAAAGCGCCTTGTAAAAACGCTATAAAACTACTATGATATTATATAATAAATATACCATCTTATCAGTATGTATGATATTTTTAATTAAATTACGAATTAAGGAATTCTTCTTGTAGATAAGAGAAATTCCTCGACTAATTCTGTTCACTTCTTGCATTCAAGGGATAAGTCATTGTTGCCATTTCCCCCCCCCCCCCCGAAACTTTCTTCAAGTTAATATGCGCATAGCTATATTAAAAGTTACGCGATCAGTCCTCATATGCAACGGTTGTTCGATTGATGTATGAAATCTATTGATGGTATTAAGTTTTAAAATACTGTAACGGTCTTTGAAGTTATTGCAGAATGCTTTACCAATGTTGAGTTTACTGACCTCGCGGATTCTTCCCAACGAAATAGATTTAAGGTCAATGAAGTAGTTAAAAATATGCTCTCGATAATAATGAAGTTGATGGGAAAAATCAACAATTACGTCGAAGTTCCTGAGAAAGGGCTGGGGAAGATTGTTCACTACAGGATGCAAGATAAAAAGAGCATATCGAATATTACTACATGTAGTTACGTGGTTTTTAAACTGCTTAATTTCAGGAACGTGCCGTTGTCGGTTCCTTATAACCATTTTGGTCCTACTGTTGCCATTTGTCATGCAACAACATTAACCTTAAGAATTTCAAAGCTCAGTTGGATAATAGCTGCAGCTCAATTTTAAGTTCAATTGCTCCCTTTGGCATCACTGATCATAAAATAATTTCACTCTGGTGTCATTTATTGCAAAATCAAAGATTTTTGAAAATTTTGTGAAAAACTTGAACTTTTCTTCAAAAATTTCAGGGCCGAAAGTGTTAAAGGACAATGAGTTTTTTAAAAACTCTTTACAGACCATCTTTTTAAAGCCTTGTTGACTCCACTATGCATGAACATGTAATTAAACACTTTAGCATTCTTGCGTTAATTCACTTTTTTAGTTTTAAACCGAAACTCGATAAAAAAACCTTAAATGTGGAAACACTAAAGCAAAAAGTCGCATATTTTTAGGAAACTTTTTTCCTCTCTTTAAGCAGAATTTAAATGAACCTCGATTAACAAGTCATTAAGAGGAGCCACGCACTTAAATAGGAAAAAATGATATAAGGAGTGCTCTAAAATTACTACAAGGTCAGACTCGTTGACAATTTCTGATGTGGTGGCTAGTCATTTGGTTTAAAAACATGCAATTACATCAAATTTAAAGTGGGTTAGGTTGGTGGAATGGAATTTTACCATTACGGACTGGAAAAAATGCGAGAAAAAATTGATGAGATGAACTAAACATTGTTACCTAAAAGATGAGTCAGAATTCATGATTCTTCTTTACTTCGTTTAGAATTTCTCATATTTTTTCGAATATATAAAAAACGTCGGTCCTGCTTTATAATTATTCAATGTGCGGCCACTGAGTGGGTATTAAAATGGTAAGCATTTTTGAAACAACACGTATAGAGTAGTTTAATCGAGTAAAAATTACCAGATAAAAATTGAGAACTTGGGTTCCTAAAATATGAAACTTTTAGTTCTCCTTCTGGGAAATAGGTTGTTAACATGACTAAAGTTACTCTCAACAAAGATTTATTCGAAGTTTAAACATTGCAAATATACCCTTATTTTAACAAAATATAGTTCAAACATGTTATGAATATTGTAACGGGATATGAAGCCAGCCATTTTAATTTTCTGTTGAAATATTTTACAGTAGATATAAATGCGGAAAAATTAATGCTAGTCTTAAGGTATAGCACTGTCCGTATACACACCAAGGAAACTTTAACGGAACTGGAAACTCAGTTAACGTAACTATAAATTCCCAATTCGGAAAGCTGCATGCTTAAGGCATGGTTCGGATAAGAAGACAAAAGATAAATTTAAGTTTTTAATTAGTTGTTTTAAAGTTTATTTTTAGCACACTATTGAAAAGTGAAAACCAAGCTACTATCAAACGAAAATAAAAATTGTTATCAGAGAAGTTTTCCTTATTTTATTTGTGCGAAATATTCGTTTATGGATTGTTTCCCACGATTTCCTATGAATTGACTAGTAAATTTAGGATAAGAGAACATGCCATGCGGTCGGTTCTACGGTTCTACCTAACATCCTATTTAACTGGGCTTTAAATGTCCTTTAAAAATGCTTAAGATGGGATTAAATGCCATAAACATTTGGATCATTTTAAATTGGCCGATGAAACTCTTCATTAGACACATCCAAAAACATCCATTTTAACAACACATGGACACCGACACATTATAAATTATTTTCATGTGACATGTTGAGAAAAATTCGAGCAAAACCATGTTTAAAACGCTTTAAAAGATAATGATTTCGCGAAATTGATTTTCAGATGTATGAAATAACCTCGTCACTAAGTTAGCTTTAGCTCATAAACATTTGGAAAATAAAAAAATGGTAAATAAAAAATGAAAATGAAACGAAAAAATGTAGAGATAGCAAGCTAGAGGTGAGTACCCTGTTGGGGAATGCCTTTCGCTAACCCCTTGAAATCGGCGAAATGTTTGTGGTTAATTAAGTCGTGCTTAGTGGTTCATGCTCACTAAAGCAAGGAGTCGCAGCGCCATTGCAAATGCGAAAATCAGAAAGAGGGGGCGCGCTCATCGAATGTGGAGCGAGATGAAGTTTCCGTTCTGGCAGAAACTTAATTGACGCTCGGCAGAGTTGGAAAAAAAGTAGTTGAAACTATAATTGCCGACTACATGTATATGTATATATATATATATTAATAGTTGAGTGTTAGTTGCAACTAAAGCTGTAGTTGTTATTCGCTAGTACCCAGCTATTTCTTATAACTTTTTTATTTGTAGTTGGAAGAGCAACTAAAACTATTTAGTTGAGAAAAATAATAGTTGCATGGCCATGCAATTATCAACTATTAGTTTATTCATAGTTAAACAACTAATAACTAACATTTCTTTTTTCACGCTCGAAAAAAAATCTTCAGAATACTCGAAATACAGCGGGCTTCAGGTAACCAGAGAATGCAAACGAATGATTTTTAAGTGACAGTGAAGAAATGTTAGTTTTGTTGGTTGTTTAACTACGAATAAAATAATAGTTGTTAGTTGTCCTTGGAACTATTTTTTCTCAACTAAATAGTTATAGTTGCTCTTCAAACTATAGACAAATGAAGAAAAGTTATAAAATTTAGTTAGGTACTAGTGATTAACAATAATATAATTTTAATTGTTAGTTCAACTCGCAACTAATAATGATTAGTTATTGATTTGTAACTGTAGTTAACTAATAAATTAATTGACTAATGCCCAACACAGACGTTCGCACATCCTCAGCATCACCAACTATTGACATCCATGCAGTGACTCAAGCACGTACTGTATAAATAAATTGTTGGAATCTAAATTTGAACAGAAGAATATTGTGAGAAATTGACGTTTGGTTTTTGCGTTTGAATTTTAACTCTGTTTTTTATGCATGGGCATCTAAAAGTTTACCTGAAAACCAGTTTGACAAATTATACTCAGCAAAGGGAATTATGCAGTTTGCAAATACATGTATCTTTGATATGTTCAAAACAGTAGTTAGATAATACAGCGACATTTTCAAATAAATGTTGCAAAACGTGTTCAATGATATTGATAAAATTTTATTTATTATAGAGCATACGTTCTTTGGAGCAAGGTAATTTTCATTTCTTATAAATTCTTTACTTGTACAGTGATAAAAAGATATCGAATCTTAAGTTAAAATCAAATAAAGGTCATAGAAATTCCTCGTTTTCTAATTTGCTCAAATTATCTTTGTACCATATGTGCTTGTCTAGATACGTTTTAACTTAGAAAGTTAAAACTTGCATAATATCACTTCGAGAGCTCCATTTTTTATAATATTTACTGTACATGTACATAACGTACAGTATATGTGCAGTAGATACCCGTACATGTTTATTCCAAATTTCATTTATACCAATACTGTATAAGACGTTTCCATTTCAAAATATTCTTGTTCATCTTGACCTGCCGTGCAATTAACCTCGAGATTCGTATCAGTTTGTTGGTTCTGATCTCAGAAATCCACGAGCTGAGTGAAATCTTCCCCAGTCATTGGCTGACAAATGCAGCAGGTAACGAGTTATTGTAAGAGTCAGCGCGCGCCAAAGAGGTCGTGGGGGTCAGAGGGCAAACGAGTAAACATGATGAATCCCGCAGATAAAAAGTGGCAAGGGTGCCACCCTGTACCCCCTTAACTCTCATAGAATTTCTTGGGGAAATGCTCAACATTTTGCTGTTTGTCCTTTTGAGAAATGCGCGGACGTTAGCAGGAAGTTAGATTGCGTAAAGGTCGGTTCCGCATCGGCAACATGGGAAATAAATTTCGGACTGAACCCCCTTTGCGAGGAGAAAAGGGGTATCGCTGTCATGGGCACACTCGGAAGAGTAAATTCGGAGAAATAAACCGGAACGATCCCTTTCGCGCTCGATACCCCGAAAAAACGAGAGTTATTTGATAAAATTTCTGATCCGATGAACAACGTTTTGGTGGGAGGGGGTGTCGTCTGTACCGAGGAAGGGGAAATGTATTGCCCAAATGATACGGTGCAAATCGAGCAGCACGCGCGGTCATCGTGGTTCATAGAATTTGGAAAAACCATGACAGATTTTGGAAAAATCATCAAAAGTTCACGATGTTTGAAAACGGTTGGATCTTCTCGAAGATTGTGGATGAAGATATACAGTATGCTCCAGACCTGAAAAACCTGGACAATTCAGGGAATTTGAAATTGTCTGGAAAAGTCAAGGAAGAATGACTCATTTTGAAAAAGTTATGGATATTCAACGTATTAAAGTTGTTAACTCAGCGCCCATTTGCAAACTTTTTAAAGTTTTCCCAGTATATTGCAAAAATACCAACAACTTCAGAGGACAAATTTGCTAAATTAAAAAAATTACCGAGCACACATTTGCAAAATTTGTAACTTTCTCGAGGATAAATTTTCAAAATTTCAACCTTTTCCGAGGACATATTTACAACATTTTAACCAATTCCGAGGATAAATTTATTTCATTGCCAAGTGAGCATATTTCTTACGTATTTTATCGTCCAATTATCTTGACCACGTACATATAGGTTATTCGCTACACGAATGCATGCTAATTGGG
>JAQGAO010002198.1:0-20571 GCA_034697705.1 Ommatoiulus sabulosus | reverse complement strand
CTATGAATCACAGGGTTCCCCCAGACATTCAAAATTTAATTTCCCTGACCAATGACAATGTCAAAATTGACGTATGCCAATTAGATGTTATCCACGATTTTGCAAACATTACACTGGACAATATTCAATATTTCAAAAAATTTACTAATGACAATTATTATAATCAATCGACGTCATCATCGAGTGGTAGGTATAATTTTAAAATGGAAAACGTAATTTTTTTCACTACCGATACTTTTATTCGCTCAAAGAAACACGAATAAAGGTAATGAGAGCGAATGAAAAGTATTGATAGTGAAATAAATTATGTTTTCAATATTAATGACAATTTAGACATTTTTTTTCAGAATTAACATAGTACAAATTTACAAAAGTAGTATGACAACATTTGTAAAATTGTAAAAATTTATCATCGAAATAGTTAAACAAAATATATTTATACATGTACATGTCCTCGGAAAAAGTTGATACTTTTGGATATTTGTCATCAGAAACTGCTGAAAATTTTACGAATCTTTAATCGAAAATGGTTGAAAAATTTCCAATTTTGTGCTGGGAAAGTTTGAGAATTTTTTAAATTTCTATTACGAAATTTGTGCAAATTTGTCTTCGGAAACTGTTGACAAATTTGCCAAATTTTGCAAGCTTGTATTGAGAAAAGATCGAAAATTTTGCCAAATTGGCTTCAGGAAAACCTGAAAAGTTTGCAAATTCGTCCTCGGAAACAGTAAATAATTTACAAATTTGTCATTAGAAACAGTTCAAAATTTTTCTAATATATCCTTGGAATAGGTTGTTTTTGTAGAAGCATTAATTTTGGTTTGTGACAACACTGAAACATTGAATTTCCATTACTTTTTCAAAATAAGTCATTCTTCCCTGACGTTTTCCAGGTTTTGCATGTCTGGGGGTACCCTGAATCACAGGAAGAAAAGCTGGCATTTTGATATGCATATTACACAAACATTGCATTTTAAATAGCTTTGTTAGCAATTGAGAATCATGGTTAATTTTAGAACTTTTCAATCTTTTAAAACATACGAAGAATGCCATCATAACCCTCAGATGCAGACGATTCTCCATCAAATCATCTATAATTCATCAAAAAAAACAGGATGAAAAACGTAAACAAAAATACTGTCAAATACTGTCAATAAATTCAAAAATTGGTATTTTTCAGCAATTTCAAACTTGTTTTTTAAAAGTTGAAAGTAATCGCAATCTTGAGAATAAACTCAATGCGCATCAGAGGGTCAAGATTTCAGTAAATATGTGCGTTAAAATAGCCTTAACAGCATTCACTCGTCTATTGCACCAGCAGTTATGCTATGAATTGCATTTTGATAATTATTTTGATTTGCACATAACATTTTGTTGCACTTTCGATAATTGCACAAAAGATCATATATACTGTAGCTCGTAAAAAACCATAAATTGCCAAAGATAAAACTCGCTAGACGTAGCCGATGAAACAAGTATTCCGATTAGAAAATCATGCAAAACAAATAAGGGATTCAAGAGCGATGAACAACAACGATATTAACAAAATTGTAAATAGTTTATATTCAATCGCTCCATTGAAAGCCTGATCATTTTGCTATTTTCTATTGTGACACAGCGCTTCGTGCTAGTTACCTAAACGAAATTAACGTAATTAGCCCACTGGTCAATATAAAAGTGCTTACATAAATTAACAGCGCATACTGTAATACAGGGTTCCCCCATCAATTTCTCATTTAAGTTCCCTGACATTTCCAGGTTTTTAAACAAATTTCCCTAACCAATGACAATGTCAACATTGACCTATGCCAATGTTAGCCACGATTTTGAAAAAATCTACACAGGGCGATTTGTTTCGTAAAATTTACTAATAACAATTTTAAAAAATTTTAAAAATTAACATAGGAAAATTTTCGAAATTTGCAGGAAAACTTGGTGAAAATTGAACAAATGTACGTATTCGAAAAATGTTGAAAGTTTTGCAAATTTCACCTCGGAAACTGTTGAAAATTTTGGCAAGTTTGCCTTCGAAAACACGTTAAAAATTAAGCAAATTTATCCTCGGAATAGGTTAAACACTTTTTAAATATGTCCTCGGAAATGTTTGAAAATTTTGTGTTTCCTCGAAAAAGTTGAAAATGCTGCAAGTTTGTACTGGGAAAATTTTAAAAATTTTGTAAATGGGACCTCAGTTTAACGCGTATGTTGAATTGCCCTGCCTTTTTTTCAAAATCTGTTCTTCTTCCCTGACATTTTCAGGCTCCCTGACTTTTCCAGGTTTTCCAGGTCTGGAGGAACCCTGTTAATAATGTCAAACACTTCCATAAATCAACCGCATGTCTGACGTTGCGATTCAATTCTTGTCTTGATATTCAATATTTTTATTTATCCCACTCCGATCGAAACTTGTGGTTCAAAGAAACACCGAGACCTTTCCGTTAATGCTAAAAATCAGAATGTAGCCCTCGAACACAGGTTTTCCTCCAACGAGTTGATATTATTTAAATGCTTTTCAACGTGAGCTCAAAAATCGCCACAATTCCCAAACGAAACATTCCAAGTAACGAAGAGATGAACCGCAAATGTATAATTTTCACTTCACGAAGGGAAAATCTAATTTCATGGGGTGCATTCTCCATTTTCAGCATTGCGGGTACAGGGTTGATGTAAAAATGTGAACACCTCCATGTACGTTTATCGTAACTAAGGAGGCAAAGAGTAATCGAGCGCAATTGTTACCATTCACACGTGGACAAAAAAGCATGGACAACGTCCTCGCTAAGATAAACACACCTAGGATATGGCTATCATCCCATGTTGATCTGCAAGAGGTTTCGGCCATAAACCACCTGCCAGGTTAATAAATATTACATATATACAAATCCAGTGCATGGGGCAGATTGAAAGCAATTTGTGGCCACTGTTCTTCCAGAAACCGCAAAGAACAATAACCTTAACTGTTTTTATATATTCAATATGTACTCCGGAAAAAAATATCACCTCATTTCAAAGTTTCAAAGTTTCGTATATCAATTTTTTACACGACAAGTTCATCGTAAACTTTCTTCGAAAGTATACGAGAATAACTGGGTTTGATCGGATTTATGCAGTATATACATTTATGGAGGTATCTATTCAAATTTTGCCAACTAAACAAACCTTCCTAAAACACTTGTCTAGACTAATAACCAGGACAAACCGAACACTTAGAATAACCCTACTTATAAACAACTCGGTTTATAATAAGTGGAAGACAAAGTGATGCGCAAAATCCCATAATCATAAACGAAAATAACTCAGAAAAACAACACGGGGGTTTTCAAAATGGTGCTGAAAAACGAACTCAATTCTGTGCAGCGAGTCACGATTAAGTAGGCGAAGATTCGTGCGATTAAAACACTGGTAATATTTTGTCCAATTTTTTCATTCACGAAACAAAGTATTAGTATTTGATTACTTGACCTTAAAAGAACATTTGTCAAATGTTTCAAACGTACTATCAATTTTTGAATTGGCATGCCAACAAAGTTGATTTATCGGTAAAAAATAAAGTGAAATTGGATATTTTTGAGAGAAAAAGTCAACAGAACCAAATTTTAGGAAATTTGGTTACAACTTTATTTTGGATTGTGACAACATTAATACGTTGAATTTCTGACTTTTTCATAATAATTGATTCTTTACTGATTATTAAAGAAATTTTCAAGTTCCCTGACTTTTTCAGAATTTCCAGGTCTGGGGAGAACCCTATTTTATAAATTCTCCGTATCTTTCAACCTGTTTAGCTATTTTGAAAAGAAAACTTACAGAAATGTAAATCCGAAAGAAATTTATCTTTTCATTTTCAGAAAATGATTTTCATTTCTCAGGTTTTAACATAACAAAAATTCCCAATTTCACTTTTGTTCGGCATCCAAAATTTAAAAACAAAAGAAACAAAAACACCCCAAATCTTACGTTCAATATTCGTTATTAAAGATAAATACGAGGTTCTGAGGATTTCATAGTTAGTAGGAAAATATTTGAGCAATTGTGAGCACCTTAGATACACATTTGAAAGAAAAAAAAAAAAAAAAACACGCACTGGTCTGCAGGGATTATCAAAAGGATAGTACTTGCTTGAGAGGCTTCTGTTTGTAAAAACGAGTTACGAACACTGCCAAACTTACAATAAAAAATAAAGCACGATCACAGCGTGCACGTATTTAATCGCATTTACTAATACTCTCGGACTTGACCACTCCTAAGAAATGAGTGGGCCACTGTTCACCTGACTTGTCAGTTTTTGTCTTGTCCAGTTTGATGGCCCCGAAATTACTCGATCCCTCCGACCTTTCCTTTTCGGGCGTCTCAGACTGAACCTCTCCGAAATGACTGGGCTCATCGGCTCTTCCCTGCTCGGGCAAGTCTTGCACCTGATGCTTCACTCTGGCGTGGAGCTGCAGCGTGTCCTTGCGGCTGAACGTCTTGCCGCAGAGGTTGCAGCCGTGCCGTATCCGGGTGTCGCAGTGAGTGCGCCGGTGCCTGTACAAATTGTTACGATACCGGAAGGTGATGCCGCAGACGGGACAGGTGTTGTCCGATGCCGCCGCTGCCGCTTGTGCTGCAAATTCCAGAAGAGTCTGTTCGTATTTAATATCCACTAAAAGGTGTGAGAAAATATCGAGAATAACTTTCAATTCTGAAATGCTCGGGACCAGAAGTGTTCGGATTTGGGAAAATTGGGAATATTTGCACATACATCTTGGAAAATAAAACCAGAGTCCAAGCAACAAAATTCATTTGTTTCGTACGTCTTATATAAGGGTTCCCCAATAATTTCAATTTTTAACTTGCCTGACTTTTCCTGGTTTTTATATTAATTGCCCTGACCAATGACAATGTCAACATTAACACATATCAATGCTGTGCACAATTTTGCAAAATCGACATAAGACAATATTCAATATTTTGAAAAATTTACTAATGACAATTTTTAACAATGTTAAAAAATTTACAAAATTAGTCTAAATGTTTTTCGAAATTTCACATATTTTCAATCTGGAAATGATCAGAACTTTGCAAATTTGTCCTTGAAAACAGTTGAAGATTTTTCAAATTTATTCTCTGAAATTGATGAACATTTTAAAAAATTTTGCAAATGGGCCCTGAGCTAATCGCGTGGAAACATTAATTTTGAGATTTGTGACATCATTAATACGTTGAATTTCCCTGACTTTTTCATGTGTCTTTTCATGTGACTTTTTCCAGACATTTTCAAGTTCTCTGATTTTTCCAGGTTTTCCAGGTCAGAGGGAACCCCTGTTATAGACAAAGTCTGAGGGTAATTTAATTAAATACAATATTTTAACTTCCGTCGCTTCACTTTTATAGGTATTAAAAGGTTCATTTTTTCCATGACATTTGTGTGCATTGTTGACCAAATAGGGCTTTTTGAATTCCGTTATTTTTCCGTTATTAATTTGTTTTTATTACCATTTTTCCTATTTATTTACCTTCGTTATCAATTGGCAAACAAATTTTATCAAAAATATATTCAATTTTATGACTAAAATTATCTCTGAAAAAATGTATAAGAACAGAAAGGCGTCAAACTATCCTCTATTATTAATTTTTGACTTTTAGTTTTAGTTTTTTAAGCGCAATAAACTATTATAAATTGAGATCCCAACCCCTCTATTTAACAGGGTTCCCACACATATTGCAAATGAAAATCCCCTGACTTTCCCAAAATCAATATTGCATTTTCCCCTGACCAGTTTTTAGACAATCAAAGTCATTAAAATAAACTAACATGGATCATTGCTTGTGTGGGTGGCTAAGACTTCCTGTGTTTAAAGTCAAAGGCCTGGCTGGGTAAAAAAATCCCCTGACTTTTCACACATCTTCCTAAAATCCCCTGACAATCCCAGGTTTCTCCTGACCAAAAAAAATCCCCTGACAATCCCAGGTTTCCCAGAAATGTGGGAGCCCTGAATTAAGGACGAAGAGTAAAAACAGAAAAAAAACGAGATAATAAGAGACTGATAAAAGTATCAAAAACAATTTACCATCCTATCGATGAGCTGAAAAGTATTCCTAATGAGCAGCACGAGAGAAATTTCAAGATCATAAGTGAGCAATGGGTGAAAAATTAAACGGTGAATTTTGGCTACATTTTCTGGTCACTGCAGGACAAATCTAAAAATTACCTTCGAGTTCACGTTTTATCGGCTTGCAATGGAGATCCCAGTTTTGAGAAGAAGGTAAGAGCAACCCACCCAACGTCGTATATTTGTTGGATATGCCGCTTTTAATATAACCTGAAATAATCAACAATACCACAATTAGACGTTTAATTATGACGTAATTCGCTCAGCACTGACCTACCATAACCCATTTGTTAACGAAATGAATCCAAGATCACACTGGCACGATGATGCAAAACTTTCCTCAAACTTGATATCAACGCCTTATTAATGGCAAGGAAATCTGATAAGATATTAAGAGGGTCTGCCAGTTGATCCGTTGTCTATGAAACTTTTGTTCCAAGAAAGTTTTAGGCATAAAATTAATATTTCCAATAAAATTTGCTCGCTAGACATTGAAGGTAATTTAGTAAACGTGACTTTCAAATTAAAAAATTATGCTGCACATTAAATTTAAATAGCGCCATCTAGCAGGGCTCCCCCGCTAATTTCGTATTTAACTTCCCTAACTTTTCCAGGTTTTTAAAACAATTTCCCCGATCATCGACAAAATTGACGACATATGCCAATGTTATCCGTGATTTTGAAAATCGTGTTTCGCATCGATATTTTGAAAAATTAGCATGAAACGCTTTTTGAAAATTCTACATACAGTATCTGTATTCGAAAAATTTTGAAATTTTTGCCAATTTTTACTCGGGAAAGGTTGTAGATTTTGAAAATTTGTACTCTGAAAAAGTTGAGAATTTTGTCAATTCGTCCTCGGGATATTTTGAAAATTTCTCCTCGGAAACTGGTAAAAATTTATGAATCTAGTCTCGAAAACAATTGCAAATTTGTGCTCGGAAAACGGGGAACATCTCGCAAATTTGTTTTCGGAAACTGTCCAAATTTTGAAAATTTATCCTCGGAAACTATTGAAAATTTAGCAAATATGTACTGAACATTTTTTTAAAAAAGTTTGCAAATGGATCCCGATCTAATCAAGTGGAAGCATTAATTTCGGATCATCTTGACAACATGAAAACGTGGAATTTCCTGACTTTTTCAACAAAAAAAATCACTCTTTCCTGACTTTTCTATGTTTTCCAGGTCTGGGGGAACCATGTCTAGGGATTGATACGCGCAAAATCAGGTATAAAAATGAAGTTTAATGTGAAAACTACAATTCCTAGTGGATAGCAGTAGACAAACATTTGTATTAAAAGTATTTAATTTTACGCCAAAAACTATTTTCGAAAAATTGCCATAAAAGATGTTTAGCTGGTTGACCATATTTATCAATTATAGATTGACGTATCAAAGCTGCGGTCAACGAGCTATGCTTAAAACTACAACATTAAAAACATAATGCATAACGAGTCAATTAATATCACTGAGTATCATGACAACAATGACCCCTGACGAAATGCTCGCAGTGATAATACCAGTATGTAATGATGTTCTTAAAAAAAACTTTTATCTTCACACAACATATACTATTCGGATTTTCAGTACAATGTATCTTATACACATCTGATGTTTACGCAAAACAATCCAGAAACTCCTGTATGGAAATAAAAAAAAACTTGTATAAAATATTTTCACAGCAATCTCATCAAAGTCTGTTGAGACAGCACTGGACATTTGTTCATAATTGGACTGATTGCACGATTAAAATTATACTCACGAGCAAGAAATATGTCAAAAACCTCAATATCGCTCAACACAAAGTTATTAATCAAAATACTTTCCGATCGTTATTTCGTATTAGAATGCTCAAATCACATCACTATAATAGTTTATGTAATTTCTTAATTAAAGTGGGTTCGCCCAGAAATTTCATATTCAACTTCCCTGACTTTTCCAGGTTTTTAAACTAACTTCCCTTATCGAGACAATGTCAAAACTGACATAGGCCCATGACGTTCTCCACGATTTTTCAAAATCGACACAGAAAAATAATCAATATGTTTCAAAATTTAACAATAATAATTTTGAATTTTCTTCAAAATTAGCATGTGAACATGTTGAAAAATTGTCTTCAGAAAATGTTGAAAGATTTGAGCATTTGTACTCGAAAAATGTGGAAAAATAAAATTTGTATTCGGAAAACGTTGGAAATTTTGCAAAGTTGTACTCGAAAACTGTTAGAAATTTTGTAAATCTGTTCTCGGAAACTGTTGAAAATTTCGTAAAATTGTCCTCAGAAACTGTTGACAATTTTGGCAAATGGGTCCTGAGCTAACCACGTAGAAGCATTAATTTCGTATTGTGACAACATCCATACGTTGAATTTCCCTGACTTTTTCTCAAAATAAATCATTCTTCTCTGATTTCTACCTGACTTTTCAAAGTCTGAGGGAACCCTGTTAAAAGCGTTTGTGTTGAACCCAAAGGACTAGTAAATACTCTTACATTTCAAGCATTAAAATAATGGTTGCGATGCAATTTAATGCAATTAAGCGATATAGCCGTACTTGCCATTGCGACATGGAAGTATTGCATTGCATTGTATTTAATTTCTCGGTAACTTTCGTGCAACATTTGGCCCTTTGTTTGTTAAATATATTTTAAAGCAACCTGAAAAAAATAAGCATAGATTTCTTCAATGGAATGAGTCAGTAATCACAGAGACAGAACTCACATACAGGCAAGACAGTGAAAAGATCATCGCGGGAAGTTACAAAAGTTAATTTCCGGAAATGACGCGTAACTTTGGTATTCAATATAAGCGGAAACCGTCTTATCACTAGCTCCACTCCTAAAACCGCCGATGAGCTTCGAGATACATTATAAAAAGTTTTGAGTTTATTAAGTAGCAAAAATGACTCGAATACGATACTCCACCCAAAACGATTTGGGAAAAGAAAATGGTCCAAACAGCATTTATAAGACGATCTACAACCCCAACGCTAAAACTTTCGTTATATGAAATGATTTTACGCGCAATCTCGTTTTTTTTATTTTTTTAAACTATTGTAAATCATTCAACGAAAGGATTTAATATGTAAAAACACATATCCACATTGAAAGAAAGTACATTTCAACGAAGCATTTGAAAATATTTATAGATCGGAACATTGAAATGCATTTCAAGAATGCATTTGAAATAATACTAATTAATTTTAAAATATATTTTTTCATTATGAAAAAGAAATATATTTTCGTCATTGCATTTCAAAATGTATTAAACGCAAAAATGCATTTTGGATTGCTGTATAATAACGCAAAAATGCACTTTTGAAATGCTGTATAATAACGCAAAACTGCATTTTTGAAATGCTGTATAATAACGCAAAAATGCATTTTGGATTGCCTTAATAATAATAATAATAAATTTCAAAACGAATTTTCCGTTATGAAAATGAAATACATTTTTAAAATGTATTTGAAATAATAATGAATTTCAAAACATTTTCCGTTATGAAAATGATACATTTTTTCAGGATATATTCTCGTCATTGCATCGTAAAATACATTATAATAACGCATAAAAAATGCACTTTTGAAATGCTGTATAATAATGCAAAAATGCATTTTGAATTATTTTCAACACGTATTCTCGTCATTGCATTTCAAAATGCATTATAGTAACGCAAAAATGCACTTTGAAATGCTTTGAAATTACGCAAAAACGCAATACATGTAACGCAAAAATACATTATGAAATGCATTACAATGTTCCGAGTCATTTAGTTGTCAATGTGGGTGCAGGGGTTGCAGCTCGAATTAATTAATACTAATTTCGACCCATGTACAAGTAGATGACCAGTTGAAAATGCAGTATAGATTAAGTGGTATGGCACACCCAGTCCCCTGCAGCTTTCTTTCAGGTGGTATAAAGCGGAGGAAAGGACTTGTACTCAGCATAAAAGACCTCGCTGTGGTAAGCTTTCATGTGACATAGCAAGCCATCACGACGGCTGAACATTCTGTTACATTGGGCACATAAATGTTCTTCCCGTTCCAAACACGAAGTGCGCAAGTGACGGTTCAGACTGCCTTTACACGAAAACACTCGGTAGCAATTTGGACACTGGCAGGGTGACAGGTCGACCTCAGCCGCATCCTTGCAAATTTCTTTTAGGGATCCTGTAATAAACAGGAAAAAAATGCTATTGTAGCCAAAAACATGAATACGCAATACCACTTTTTTTAAGTCTTATTCGTCTTCTTATCAACTGTCAGGCAACTGTTCTAGGGTACCATACACTGTCACCAACTGCATACGTATCATCCTGCAATTCGATGCAGGGGAAATGTGCATCTTAATGCGTGATAAATGACATTAAGATGACATTTAGCTGATGGTAAGCTAAAAGAACATGGAGCTAATTTTGCTCGACCTATACCGTCTTAAGTCGATCAGAAATTGAAGTTTTATGAGTTATGTCGTTATGTCTGATGTTAAAAGAGTTGAATCATGGACTACTACAACGTTTAAGTCATTTTTTAAGATGAACGTTTTAAGTGTTATATACGTCTCTAAGCCATACGTTAGGGGTCCGTAAAATAATAAAGCAAACTAAAACGTTCTAAGTCACTTGCTTAAAACTGTTTTGTTTCTGATGCAGTACCGCTGAAAGCCAAACTAACATGTTCTAAATTACCTAAATTGTCCTATTATCTTTTTCTTTTATAAAATTGTAAAATTCGCCCTACGAGAACAATATAATTTGCCTTTTAATCGCTATCTAAACGCATGTTTTATGATATACATGTATGTTTGGGATCATTTTTTTCATCTAGAAGCCTGAAGACAAACTAAAAGATCCTAATTCTGTTCATTTCGTCAAGTGGTAGGTTCACGAAGAAAATGAACTGTAAGATTTGCAATGGTTCCTTTTGAGCAAAAATTGAGCAAAAATGAAATAAAGTTGGTATTAATTATCTAAAAGATTCCGAGTCTGACATTTTACTTTTTCTTTAATTACGTTGCAAAATAAAAATGAAACCAACAACATATCAACATAGCTATATGAAATAAGACAACTTTTGTGATTTTTAAAATTGACCCCCTGACCAATTATCAATCATTAAATTACTGCATTTTGTTTTAGCTTCGCAAATACGGTTTCGCCTTTTTTAAAAGGTTTTAATATTCCATGATTCAGGAAGTTATCGACACAACTGAAGTCAAAACATAGCAGAGAGCATTGGCACACCAGCAACAACGAGAGATACATCCAACGAGTCCATCCATGAACAATGGACAAGTTTCACGATACAAAGTCCATCCATAATTGGTCCATCAAAAGCAGTTTTTGTTCGCCAACAAGAGACAGCCATTGCATGCAATTGTGATGGCCTACACAAGTTAAATTAAGGTCATGCGGGACATTTTTATCGTACAATCAGCATATCAATGCCTTCTGATACAGCCATGTCTGCATATCTGCATTTGGATGAAAATTGCTCCAAAACTAGACTCTAACAGGAGACTCCAGGTTCTTCGAACGCTTTGCGTCTTTAAATTGACTTTTCCTCGCACTACACGTTATGTGAAACTGATTTACCACAGTTTTCAAATATTAATAGGTTACGCTCTCCAAATTCATACAAATTAACGAAAATACACGATGTATTTCAATTCCTCTTTAAGGACTTTCTCCATGCTTTCTGGAAAAATCAAAACAAACGTAAATAACCCGCAAAAACACCTCGCAAATGTTATTAAGAATTTAATGTGCTTACTTTTATTGAGCATCGTCTGTTAAAAGGGGAAAGTATAGCAAAAACAATATAATCATCGCCAATGTCACAAAACTATGTATAACAACCTCGCAAAAAAATAACCTGTTATTAAAGTATAGTTCAGAATGACTATGACACAACTGTGAGTGGATCAACTTTCTCCAACGTAAGCGCGTACAAAACAACAAATTTATAAAATATTGCGAATGAAAATCAAGGAAGGTACAACGTGAGCGTCGTTAAGTACAGTATAGTTTCATGCCAATCATTTCAAATCGGTATTTATCTTTACTTATTTTTAGCACGTTACGATACCAAAGGTGAAACGAAGCAATAATTTGAATATACACTAATGACCGACGATGAAATAAAAACGGAAACATCGCGTAAAATGTTTTATTAGCTTATTACTTCCGATTAATCAAGAACAACTGTTCATTGTCTCATTTCTATTTGAGCCCTGCACTACGTGTATTTTTGCCAAAAAAAAAAATGCACATGTTTTTTACATGACGAACGAATCTCGAAAACTATAAATTCAACAATGATCATGTTAAGGCAACTATTTCAAAATAGTCAAATTTCAAGGTTCGTGGTCATTCTTAATGACATTATGAATGATGTACGATTTGATGAAAATGGACGTTGGTCAAACGAGAAATTTCATTAAATTAACAAAATCATTTAAAAGTTTTCCTCTCTGAGTCGGTAACATTTCCTATTATAAACATTTCATATTTTAAATTCAGATTTGAGAGGGTAAAATCTTGGATTTGATCTTAAATTTACAAAAATATCATGACTGAGTATTTTCTTAAATTTAAGATCTAAAACTAAAATGCCATTTTGGTTTTCAATATGACATCCGGGTAAAAAAAAAACACTGTGTCAAAGTATTGCATGAATTAATCTACATTTCGATAGGAAATGCGTGAAATATTTGGAAATTTACTTTTTAGTTCACCTATTCGTTTGGTTTCATAACTAGAAATCTTAGTTAAGTTAGTTTTAGTCCATTTTGAACATGGTGATAGTTCAATGATTTTTTTTTATAATCATCTTCAATGACAGCTCAAATATATGAGTTGACCAACAATAACTGAAAATCTTACTATTACAAAATTTGGAATAAGTTGATATAGTTACGTATATTTTTATTCCCATTTTCAATAAGGATTCATAAAAATATTTTAGTAAAGAATTTCAAGGCGCGTATTTTTTATATGTTATAGTAGGCACTTAACAAATTTATTAGACAATGATGAAAACCATATTCGGTTACGCTGGAATAACCAGTTTCCTTTGTCCGCATTAGGTCAAGTACATTGTTATTTCAGAACTATAAAAACGCGCATAACCTAGCATAAAAATTGAGATTTTTTTGCTTGAAATGAGCAAATAATGGGTTAGGCACTTCCTAGCCTACTGACATCAAAGAAGTACGCATCTGATGCATTTCGTACAAATTTGAAGAAACGAACCAAATGATGTTGAAGGGGCAATTGAAGTCTAGTTACAATCAGCTACCAATGTTTTCTGATATTATAATGACTTTTTGCCTAATTTAGGCAATTGGCACCAAGACACTAACTAAACACTGGGTAAAACTGAATACAACTGACATTCGAGTGTTCAATGATCATTCATTTACGTTCAATTACGCTATTGGTAGTAGTTTACCGTGTTAAACAACAATTTCCTTATCTGTCAGTAAGTATTTTGATTTCATCAAAATCTAAAAAGATGATCAAATTAGGTAATCATTACGGTATTAAAATGTGTAAATGGAAGTTCCTTAAATGTATTCGCGCTTGCTGCGACGAATTAATTGAGAAAACTTTAAAATCTGCCACTAAAATGAAACAAACTTTCGAACTCTAACAATGCAACGATGTATAAAAACGGTAATTTAAAAATCAGTCACAAACAATGGGATCATAGGATGAGTGTGTTATGTTGTAAAACTAAATTTAACAAAATGCTACCAGCCAACATATCAATCATGATATGAAAACAAGGCTTTGATTGAAGAGGATGTCCTAGAAAGCCGTTCTCTGTTGGAAATGTTCTGAAAATAATTTTTGGCGAAATATTAAAAAAATTCCAGGTTCCCCCAGAAATTTCATATTTAACTTTTTTGACTTTTCCAGGTTCCACGATTTTGAAATATTTACAAAAGACAACTTTCAATACATGTATACTGAAAAATTTACTGATGTCAATTTGTACTCGGGAAAATTTTTAAATTTGCCTTCCCAAACTGTTGGAAATTTTGCAAATTTGTCCTCGGAAATTATTGAAAATTAAATTTGCATCGGGAATTTTTTTAAAAGTTTGCAAATGGGCCCTTTGCAAACCACGTAGAAGCATTAACTTTGGATTGTGACAACATTAATACATAGAATTTCCCAAACATTTTCAAAATAAATTATTCTTCTCCGAATTAGTTCGATATTACTTTGTTTTCATGTAAATAACAAAGAATATCAATTCACGATTTACATGTAGATATAATCATTCCTATTTTCCCTGTAATTGACATGAATTATGGAAAATAATTAATTTTACGCCTAAAACAATCGTCGAATGAATTCCCATCGAGATCGGACAATTAAACACCCTCTTAAAACCTTGTTGTAAACATTATCAAACAACTGATCTAATTCAGGCACTTCACTCATACATTTTGAAAGCTGTTTCACTCAACGGGAATCAATAATTCAAAACATTGCATAGTGCGACCAAAATGAGCCTCGAGACAGTGCTTGAGATTGATTTCAAGCAACTAATGTTGCAATAAATTACGACATCGATATGTGTAAATATTCAACAATGCTATATTACCGCGATTTCACTTTTAATTCCAAAATGGTTCTTGGAAGCAAACTTGATATTTTGTGCAGAACTTGTCATAACTTCATACAATAACATTTTTCGTTTTCATCTCAAGATAACCAAAACAACGTCGTCGTTTTCACGAGAATTCAAAACATCGTACAAATCTCTTCAATTGAAATACCGGGAATTAAGGAGGGTAAATGTTGATTTTTTCGCCAAACAAACACCTCGTCTTGCATAGATCCACAATATACAGACATAATTCTTAATAAAGTACAGATAAAAGTATTTACAAAAAAAAATTCGATAAATGTGCATATAATATACTCTCGTAAATGGTAGAAAAGACAAAAATGCACGTTGACACCGTGCGTTTCTAACATCGTTATTACTCTTTGTGTATTCAAAAATAGTTCACTTTTTCAAAATATACAGCTTTTTTTTCTTGGAAAAATACTCTGAACAAAACTTTAAAAAGAATTCGCTAACGTTCTTTATACGCAATATACATGTATGTACATGTATTCAAATGGGATAAATCCAATCTGTGTAAAAGTTCTTATTAAGTGAGGTAGGCCCTAGCAGTCTATATATTATTGTTCAATTTTAAACTAATAGCGTCCAATACGTCATAAAAAAAGCATTGAAAAGATGTTCACTATCTATAAAATCTTGAATCTTGAAAATCTTAAAATACTTTCCTAAATGAAAAATCTAGTCCGCTATTAGTGTTGGCAAAATCCTTTAAATTTCTCAGACATCTCAATCTTTTACACGCGTTATTATTTACACGTATATCAAAAAACAATTTCGAGTGAAAATGTACAAGAGAGAACGTAAAATTAGTAAAAACTGCAAAGAATATTATTAAATAAAGTTTTTTTAGAAAGTAAAATTAATTCTTAAGCTTTTACAGGAATTGATACGTTGAAATTTACAGTCAAAAAGAAAAGCATTCCACAAAATAAAATAATTATACAGTATAAATAATAATAATTAATCCCGTTGCATTTTCGAAATTTGGACACATTTAGATTTATTTGTAAAAAGAAACAACCTATTAGTCAAATAAGACAAAATAAAGAATTAATTCGTTATTATCTTCAGGATTACCGTCAAAAAGGGAAAATTTCAAGTCTTAAAAATGAGACAAAATAAAATAATTATAATTAATAATTAATTCGTTTGTATTTTCAGAATTTACAAACTTCTAACGTGTCATTAAAAAGTTAACTTTCGAGTGAAAAACAAGAAACTTTACAAAAATTTAAATTAATTCGTTAGTATTTTCAGGATTTGCACACTATCGTCAAAAAAAGAAAATTTAAACAGAAATATGAAACGTATATATAAACTGCCAAAGCCTCGGGTCCTATTTCCGTCCATAGCCAAACTTAGCTTCTTCCATTCATTAACAGACATTACTCTTAACAAGCTCAAAATATGAACAAGCAACAATTCTTTTGTTCAAAAACGAGCAACGTAACAAAAGCAGACTAGCCTAAAATCAACTTTCTCATCTCTTTCTTTCTCTCTTTCTTATGATGGTTTCAACCGCAAACACATTCGCACTTAGTACTTACTAAGTGTGAATGACATTGACTCGACATATCGCTTAACAGTAACCAGCGGTAAAAGTGTTGGGGGGACAAGGACGCATTCGCGAACAATTTCATGAAATAACATAATGCTTGAATGAATGAAATAATGGCTCGACCAAATAAATGGAGTTTAGATACCCCGGCGGTGAACAAGTTATGCAGCAGGCTCTCGATTATCCAGGGTCTTCATTGAAACAAACTAAGCAAGGTGAAATGTTTGCTTTTTGTCCCAAAAAATGTTCCTCAAACGATGACGAAACTGACGATTTTTCCAATAAAACGACACTTAAATAAAATTACAATTTCCCCAATAAGATTTTTTTCTATATAATAATGTTTTTTTTTCAAAAAGGTATCTTCAGAAGCAAAAATTAACAAGGATGTTCTCAAAACCAGTTCCAAACAATTTTTTTTTTCTAAACAAAATAAGTTTTTTTCAAAACAGAATAATTTTTTTTCAAAACAGTAAGTTTTTTTCAAAACAATTTT
This sequence comes from Ommatoiulus sabulosus, assembly GCA_034697705.1. Taxonomy (NCBI): domain Eukaryota; kingdom Metazoa; phylum Arthropoda; class Diplopoda; order Julida; family Julidae; genus Ommatoiulus; species Ommatoiulus sabulosus. The sequence goes on along the minus strand of JAQGAO010002198.1, from coordinate 3,779 downwards.
TTTTCAAATCAAAATAAGTTTTTTCAAAACAGAATAATTTTTTTTCAAAACAGTAAGTTTTTTCAAAACAATTTTTTTTAAAAAAAACAAGTTTTTTTCAAATCAAAATAAGTTTTTATCAAAACAAGCTTTCAAATAACACTTTCTTCCCAATATTTTTTCAAATCGACATTTTTCCTACAATAATTCATGATCCACATCACGTATTTCTAAACATATGTTTTCAACATTTTGCAGATTATCCAAACTCTCCGAATAATCGATAGTCTACCATGATAAACCATAAATGCAAAAAATTGGACATGTTAGAAACATGGGTAAACATTTCCATACATGTCGAAATTATACATATACGTCAAGCATAACCCTTTTTTCCAACCGGGTGTAAAAGATAAACATAACTGCGAACGAAAAAAAAAAGCAACAAATGAATAACAACAAATTTTCCCAAAAAATAAAACTATTCCGTAACAAATTTCCGAATCATTCATAGGATTAAAACTTTCAACAAAACAGGATATAAACGAACGAGAATGCGAATGACATTAAAGCGCTAGCACGTCCTTGTCCTTAGTGTGAGTGTGTGCTTTTATATAAAAAAAAACAAATAAAACGAATGTGATTATCGTGAATAATGCACTTTTTCTTAAAACAATTAAAAAAAATAGACGGAACAGGTACCGAACGGTACTCAAATTCCGTATATGCCCATACGAATTGGATTAACGATTTCAAAGAGTTGTTATTCAGGAGCTATAGAATATATAATTTTTCAATAATAAAGAAACAACTATAATTAACAAAAAATGGAGGTGGGAGGGGCGGGAAGTGTCCACGGATGCGGTTACTGCGTTTTGATTAGTAAAAATAAAACAAATGTTAGATTAGTAATTACTTTGGTAGGTGGAATCACCGGGTGTTTCTCGGTTGGGAATAAAGCCAACGCTTATTTTAAAAAAAAATGGAATAAATGTATATAAAAACGGTTAATAAACGTGAAAAGTCAAAAAGAGATGAAAACATTTGCGGAGATAAATCGGACAACGATATGATAAATGATGGCGCTATATATGTACAGATGCGGAATTAATTTCTACGATGTGTTATTGGGGGGAATAATGCGGAGTTAAAGAAAAAAAAAGTATTAAATAATCTGAAATCAAATCTGAGACTTGTTTTGATCGAATCAAAATGAAAACGTTTACCGGGATATAAAGAGTTGCTACTCTACTCAAAATCAACGTTTTTGTCAGAGTAGAGCTTGGATTATTTCATTTTTTGCGTACAATTCCACACTCAGGGTTCCCCAGAAATTTCATTTTCAACTTCCCTGACATTTCCAGGCTTTTAAACAAATTTCCCTGACCAATGACAATGTCAACATTGACATATGCCAATGTCATTCATAATTTTGCAAAACGGACACGAGACAAAATTTGCAAAATTTACCAATAGTAATTTTGAAACATTTTCAAAATTAAAAAAGAAAAATTTTACTATTTAGCGTGACAAAATTTGGAAAATTTCTATTCGGAAAATGTTGAAAATTTTGGAATTTTGTAAATTTGTTATCAGAATCTATTAAAAAAAATTCATATTTGTCCTCGGAAACTGTTGAAAATTTTACAAATCTTAACTCGAAAACAATTTAAAAAAATTGAAAAATTTAAATTTGTGCTGGAAATCTTGCAAATCTTGGAAATCCTGCAAATCCCGAAAACTGAAATTTTTGTAAATTGGTCGTATGAAATTGGTGAACATTTTACAAATTTGTAGTGGGAAAATTTTAAAAATGAGCCTGAGCTAACCACGTGGAAATATTAATTTTGAAATGTGACAACATTAATACGTTGAATTTCCCTGACTTTTTCGAAAATAACTTATTCTTTTCAGACTTCTCCAGGTTTTCCAGGTCTGGGGAACCCTGTCCTATACATATAATAAACTAAAAGATAACAAAATGAGTTTCAATCTGATGACTGAAAACCGTTAAAAAAACGATTGGGGTAGATTCGAGACTAGTGATAAATTTCAAAATAACTTTCCCATATATGCAAGAGAAATGCATGTGAAAATGTATTTTACATGTACACTGTAGATCAAAATTACTCTTCGTTGAGAAATGCATTTCGCAATTAGAATAACTTTCAAAATGACCTGAAAGTTTATTTCAACAATTCAGATGCATTTCCAATATGGGTTAACATAATAAATATAGCTATGCAGCATTCTTCCCAAGTTTATTAATTATCAAACAACTATGAAAATCTGTGTTTAATGACATAAATCTGGAAGTTATAATTATTCCATAAGGCGAAAGTATGCATTACCATTTTCAGCATTTTTGGCATGACCGCCATAATAGCTAGAAAAGTAAATATTTTTAAAATCTGATTTACAATATAGTTTTGATTCCTGTCCGTATCTTGATCTATTCAGTTTTGATTTTGATGACAATACACTCGCAATTTCTATAACAACGCGATAAATTTATCATTCATTTCCTCAACACTGGCTATATTCTTTACACTGTTCACTTTCTTATAATATAAGAAATAATCCAATTTCAACTTTATTTGTTTCAATTTTTGGATTCGTCAAAACACGACGTGTTTACGAACAAAACAAGTCGTCCCAGAAATGAATTAAGACGGTGAGATAAATTCACTATGGGATTTTAGAGGTATGGATAACAAGTAACATTCTGATAGGTTATTAAGCGGCCTACCAAACTGAGTCTATAAAAATACTATTGCTACTGTTTGGTTAAAAAAAAAGTTACAAATAGCAACTCAACATGCCCCTCGTAACATTCCAAAAATAAAGACTAGAGTTGATTTCACCGGTAATTTGAGTGGCTTAAAAATAGAGTTCACTGCTATTTCGTAACGTGGATTAATCGGGATGGATTCGGGCAACGGTCTCCAAGATTATCAGCGTAAAAATTATTAACATAACGGTTAATAAGGGTGCTACTTCAACGCGACATTTAAAGAGCCACTAACAAATCTATTATTTCGCAGCTAAGCTCAATGTTTCGCCCAAAAACATCATCAGGAGCATAACTATATGAAGAAATACATTTAATTTCGATACTACGCATCATAAAGTAAAATATAACCTTCAACTTTATTAGAATAGTTCACTAAATGTGTTAAATTTAAATAGATATAGAATTCCGTCAACTTGTTTTTTATAAAAAATGTCGTGTGTATTTTAAATATTTTGTTATTCGTTCCACGATAAATTCTTTGTTTTTTAAATATGATTAAATACATGTAGATTAATTTTTTTCCATAAATTTCATATGTATTTTAGGTATATTTTAACACGTATAGAATTCGGTTAACTCGTCTTTTCAATAAATTTCGTATGCATTTTAAATATTTTGACATAAAGAATTTTTTTCACTCGTTCAACAATAACTTCTGTGCTTTTAAATATAATTAAAATAGATTAATTTCTTTTTCAATAAATTCCATGCGCATTTCATATTTTACTATTATGATTGTGTATTTCATGTATATACAGGGTGGGCCAATAAAAAGTAAGCCAACTTTATAAAAATTATAAAATGGTTATTTGTTAATGGAATTTAACGAAAAATTGTCCAAATATTGTTGTTCTCTTTACTTTCGAATTGCCCTCGTTCACGTTTTTTTTTAATGACGTAATCGTTCGAATTAGTCTTTGAAAATGGCGTTCAAAATGAAATTAATCAAACAACAATCGACGAGGCAATCGCCCAATGGCGCATGCGCCTTAGGGCTTGTGTTTCC